>JASCZW010008143.1:0-84760 GCA_034211315.2 Aedes japonicus
CGAATAAGCACACTTTATTCACCAGGTCGTCGATTATACCACGAACAACATAATCACATACAGCCTCCTCTTCAATACCACCGCGTTTTGCGATATTTTGCATGTGGTAAATGGACTGAAGGAAGGATTCATCGTTCTTCTTTTTACGATTATGCAGCAGCTCGTGAATTTCCGCACTGGTAACTTTATCTTCAAACTCTTCTTCAACAGCTTCCCTTAATGTATCCCAGTTGTTAAGCCCGGAAGCTACTCACAAACAGCTTTGCAGTGCCTTTTAGCAGCCGTCGTCCGTAAACAAACTTTTGTACATGGTTCCAGCCGAAATTCTCACACGTCTTTTCAAAATCATCCAACCACTCACGCACATTGCGATCGGAACATTCCCCGGAAAACTTCTCGAGCAAATCACCGATGTCGTGGAAAGTAAATTGCGGCGGGCGCGTATTTTCTTCACCGTCACTCGAATTCATATCGCCCTCTTGTCTCGTATTCGTTGGGGTCGAAGCCGAAACTTTATGGTTAGCAATATTAATCACAGTTTCATCCTCGGTCACACTGTTCGCTAACAACCTTCGCACAAGATTCAGTTTTTTGCCACTGGCTGATAAATTTCTCTCAACACACAACTCTCGTAGCTGCTTGTTTGTCAGTTTTTCAAACTGTTTTTCATTTTCGGACATTCTGCCATAATCTCGTTTCTCGATCACACAAACACCACTTTGTTCTCACAGACGCATGTTCTCACATAAGAAGTTTTTCTAACTCCAGCCACGTCACTCTCGGCGGTGTGAAAGTTTCGCTTCGTTCACACAGCTCGCAGTGTGGAGATTTCTCTCTCATCTCACAATACTCGTAATTGTGTAGACTTGTATGCCTCCGGGCACACAATATGGCGTCGCAACTATCCGATTATTCTTCACGGATAATAATCACGTTTTGCCTACTCAAAACACTCGGAGGCAATCCCGGTTGAGCCCCCATGTAAAGAAAAAACACGAGTTATCGATTAATGTTCGAGGATTACCAATTTAGTGTTAGAGAAATATGTAAATTAAAACACTTGACCGAATTATCACGCAGCGGTCACAAAAACGCTCTTTATCTCACGGTAGACCACAGCTCACTGGGGCGTTCGGCTTCGATCGAGTTTACTATTCAACATCGTCTGGCTCTCTCACTCCTACATAAATACGTTTAAATATGTTCAAGATCCATGTGTACTCTCAATTATAAGATCATTCTCTCTTTCTTTGTCTCTCTCTCTCTCTCTCTCTCTCTCTCTCTCTAAATCTCCCTCCTTTTGCTCTCTTTCTGTCTGCTTTTTTTCAGTATATAATTTTGTCTTTATAAATGTACAGCAAAAATGTTGCTTGCGAAAGTTCAAATGTGTTGGCGTAAGTACAAACACACATTCATAGTTGAGGCTTATATCTCAAAAGCGTTGAGAGATACCGCATAACCGACAAAATTTTCACCCTTTAGGATCACAAAATTACGTGTTTACTTGTAGATGCATCTGTTTTGGTCGATATTTGCCACCGTTCGACATTTTGCACTTAGGCCCATTTCGGCACCTCTAAACCTTAACGAAAAAATCTGAAATTTTAGTATGTCATCTGATGGACCCTAAAGATCATTTTCCACATGGGAAAGCTTGTGCCCGATTATTTTTTTCAAATAAGCCCCACCCTACCCAGGCAGCGTATTGGGCCCGCTGTTGTTTAACATCCGTTGCAAATTTGGCCGACAACATTAACGACTTGATCGAACACCAACGGTCCACCGAGACCTGTGAACGGTCGATCCAGCATGTCCCAGTAGAATGAACCCAATCGTCACAAGTCAATTATAATAAACTGGTGAACATTGAACGGATTCTACAGCAATCTCCTGAAACAAGTGCGGAGGATCCTTGCTTTGAAATCACTGCTGTTCAAGAAAATTAAAGCGATAAGTAACCTAAATCAAACAAACAAACATCAAGACTGTAATCACTTTCATGCACAATTTGAACCTGTATGTACAAATTAAAGAGTGAAAATTTCTGTTTACAATGAATAGTTCCCAGTAGGAAGGCTCTTTTTTACATAGTTTTGGAAAATTATCGCTTTCGAGTTAACAATTTCAACTCACTTCTAGACCAAATATCAGACATGAAATAACCGCTTGATTTGTGCTGTACCTAAATTTCAATGTATTAAATGGCAAGCTCTTATTCTATAGCATTTGAACTGATCAACAAATCACACAAATGGACAAATTCAAAAAAGTATTTAAATACTCTTTTTCTATACTCTTTGTTTGTGGTGAAACTGACAGATTCTTTCTACATACATAATTACGCAAAGAGATTCTGGAAAATACCTGTTCTGTATTGGGTCAAAATTAATATTATATTGATTTGATATTGAAATAAAATTATATTAAGATTTAATAAAAATTGGATAAATTTATAATCAAAATTAAATTAAAGGGCGATACGGTCAAAATTTGGTCAATATCAACTTGACGTATTTCTTTCAATTTTGCATTTAAAAAACCTGAACACCCCTCATTTTGAAGGTGTGTGTGTGTAGAATGTTGCTCCTATTTTGATTTTGGAATTCACTCTTCAGTTGTCAAAATGCCGTCCAAGCAAGAAGAGCAGCGTATCAAAATTTTGCTCGCGCATCGCGAAAATCCGAAGCTACTCGCACGCAAAGTTGGCAAAATCGCTAAAAGTTGCCAAATCAACCGTTACAAATGTAATTAAAGTGTTTGGGAACGTTTGTCGACAGCCAGGAAGTCTGGATCGGGAAATCGAAAACCGGAAGCCGCTGAGACGACAAAGAGAGTTGCCGGTAGTTTCAAGCGAAACCCTAACCTATCTCTCGAGATGCCGCAAATAAGCTGGGTGTATCGTCTACAACCGTGCATCGAGCCAAAAAACGAGCCGGACTATCGACTTACAAGAAGGTAGTGACTCCAAATCGCGATGATAAACAAAAATACGACGGCCAAAGCGCGATCCCGGAGGCTGTACACGACGATGCTGACGAAGTTTGACTGCGTGGTAATGGACGACGAAACCTACGTCAAAGCCGACTACAAGCAGCTTCCGGGACAGGAGTTTTATACGGCAAAAGGAAGGGGAAAGGTAGCAGATATTTTCAAGCACACGAAACTGTCAAAGTTCGCAAAGAAATATCTGGTTTGGCAAGCCATCTGTACCTGTGGCTTGAAAAGCAGCATTTTCATAGCTTCCGGGACTGTCAACCAAGAAATTTACGTGAAAGAGTGTTTGAATAAACGTCTGCTGCCTTTCCTGAAGAAACACGGTTGTTCCGTACTGTTTTGGCCGGATTTGGCATCTTGCCATTACGGTAAAAGGCCATGGAGTGGTACGCCGCCAACAACGTGCAGGTGGTTCCCAAGGACAAGAACCCTCCCAACACGCCAGAGCTCCGCCCAATTGAGAAATACTGGGCTATTGTCAAGCGGAACCTAAAGAAGACCAAAAAAACTGCTAAGGACGAGCAGCAGTTCAAGGCAAACTGGCTTTCTGCGGCGAAGAAGGTGGACAAGGTGGCTGTACAAAATCTGATTGCAGGGGTCAAGCGTAAGGCCCGGCAATTCGGATTTGGAAAAACGGAAGCCTAACTGAATATTTTTCCTGAATTTTATACTAATTGAACTTGAAAAAGAAATTTAATTTGATTTTTTAAATAAACAATTTCACCGATTTACACGCGTTTTCCCTTGACCAAATTTTGACCGTATCACCCTTAAAACCATCAATAAATTGAAATTAAATTAAAATAACTTAAGGTTGAGTTGAAGTGGAATTTAAATTGAATTCATAAATAATTAATTAATTAATTAAATTCATTTCAATCGCTCTTTCTGGTTTCGTTAAGCCAGGTAACCATTCATTAATAGTTATCACACTTGTTGTGGCAATCACGACACTGTTCAACATGCTGGTATGAATAAAATAAATTCTCTTGAATGCCTCCAAAAGGGTCTACTTCCTCTTCTGAGGTCACACGATGGTCCTACGATTTTCTGGCCGGATTTAGCCTCGTGCTATTACTCGAAAGAGGTTTTGGAGTGGTACAAAGCTAAGCAGGTTAATTTCGTGCCGAAGCATCTCAACCCGGCGAATGCACCGGAACTGCGGCAAATTGAAAAGTACTGGGCCATCTTGAAGCAAGCACTTCGGAAGCATCCTAAGGAAGTGAAATCGGAGGACGATATGAAGAAAAAATGGATTGCCACGCAAAAAAAAGTTGGTCCAAATGTGGTACAGGATCTTATGAGTACTGTAAAGAAGAAAGTTCGTGCATTTGCATATGGAATTGAAATTGAACAAAACAATCATGGGAAAATATTTAAAAACATGTTTTATTTTACTCCCTGAAAGTTTGAAGATGATTGGTTGCACGGACGAATTTTGCCGAATATTTGTGTGTGTCGCAATTTGATTCCGTACACCCTTTACTGTGCTAAAATAAGTAAAAGGTTTAAATAAAGAAGTACATGGATTTATATACATGGTAAATAATTAAAACTAGTGCTGACATTGAAATTGATCTTTGCTCAGTTTAAATTACTTTTTCTCAAATCTATTTATTTTTTATTTTAACCCGCTGCCATCAGTTTGGTTTTATTAAATATCACGCCTTTGACCGACTTAGCTCCAATCTCCTATAAAGTAAGGAAACTGATTATTATCCTGTTTATTTAGAAGATAACACTTTGCGAAGTCAGCTATGCGTCATCTTGAGCAACCATAAAATTCCAAATCAAAGTTATCCATATTTTTAGCCCATCATTGCCCAGTGAACAAGCGAACGGTACAGTTCGTTCGGTCCGCTTTCCGTTGCTTTGGAAGCTTTTAACGAGTGTTTACAGTCTTCAGTATCAGTTTTTCTAAATCGCCAGTGAAATCGTCGCGAGTGAAATCAGTCTTGGTTTACTGAAGAAGAGAACATTGTGTGATAAGTGGTGCAACAACGTCATTGATTGCAATTAGCAATATTGCCACGATCGAGAAGCCATATTGTCCAGCATCTATACGGCACGCATACCAGCAGCTCATCGAGTGTAGCGTGTATTCTTCCATCCACCAACTACCACCGACCAGCAACATCATCGTCATCGTTTAGCTCCACGCTTAGACGGTACACGCGGTCACTCATCGTCGCTCGGCAGCAGCAGCACACATTCGTCGCCCAGCTGCAGTAGATCCGTGATACATATAAGAGAAGTTTTTTAGTAGTATATAAGATAAGCGATTTTCATCGTAGTGTGTGTGTGAGTGTGGAGAGTGATTGATAGTGTGTGTGAGAGTGTATTTAGTTTTAGTTTTTGTTTAGGTTTAGTTTGTTTATCTGTGATTGATTGTAGATAATTACGTTAGTGGTTGAGCGTGATAAGCTCCCACAAGCGAGCCATGGATGATTTATCGCAAGATGAATCATCTATGGCACGAAATGATGAGGTAGCTCATAGAGTTACCAGATCACGTGCTTATCCAGATAGTTCAACTGGTCCATGGGTTGTTTATTTTCAGCCCAAATCGAAACCTCTAAATGTTTGTCAGATTTCTGATGATCTGACGAAGCGATTCTCGGCCGTGACCGAGATAATTAAAGTCAGACCCAATAAACTTCGGGTCGTTGTGTCCAATCTCAAGCAAGCTAATGAGATTGCTGTCTCCCAACTCTTTACTCTAGAATATAGAGTGTATATCCCAGCTCGGGGTATTGAAATTGAAGGTGTGGTCTCCGAAACGAGGTCTGACCCCTGAGATCCTGCTGAAGCGGGGGTTGGTCGATTTAAGAACCCTCTGCTTCCCCAGTTAAGATACTTGATGTTCGCCAACTTGGCACAGTGTCGACCAACAAGGGCGAAAAAAGTTTACACCGTCAGACTCGTTTCGCGTAACCTTCTCTGGCTCAGCCCTCCCTCAATACGTCGAGTTGGGAAAACTTCGACTACCTGTGCGATTGTTTGTACCTCGGGTCATGATCTGCCAGAAATGCCAGCAGATGGGACATACGACCTCCCATTGCGGCAATAAGGCGCGCTGCTCCAACTGTGGGGAGAGACATGAGGATGGCGCGTGCGCAGACAGCACACCTAAATGCGCTTTCTGCAAAGGAACTCCTCCTCATGCTCTCTCATCGTGCCCGGCGTACAAACAACGCGGGGAACAATTAGAACGCTCGCTGAAACAGCGTTCCAGGCAATCTTTTGCTGAAATGGTTAAAAAAGCCTCACCATCACCCGATGCCAATACAAATCTCTTTGCTCCTCTGTCAGATGACGAGTCTGACTTTGATTCGGCTGAAGAGGGAACGTCGTTCACTTTTCCGGAAGGTGCTTCAAGGAAGCGAAGACGCGTCCGCCCACGGAAAGTTGTTGAAAAGAAGCCCGAGACCAGCTTGCCCATTTCAAAAGAGGTGGAAAAAGGAAAACACAATTCCTCCTGGTTTCCGTAGTACTAACTACACCCAGGACTTTCCATCTCTCCCGGGGACATCCAAAACCCTGAAGCCCCAATTTTAAGAACAGAAGCCCCCTCCTCAAGTGGGCTGTTCTCATTTGATGACATTGCCGAAGGTATCTTTAAGTACCTCGAAATTTCTGACCCTCTCAAAAGCATTGTTTTGGCAATGCTTCCAACAGTGAAGACTTTTTTGAAGCAATTGACAATTAAGTGGCCCATCCTTGCAGCTATCATCTCCTTCGATGGATAATTTTCCAAATGAGGTCGGGGATTTGATCACTGTTCTACAGTGGAATTGTCGAAGTTTGATTCCTAAATTGGAATCATTCAAATTTTAGCTCACACTACCGGTTGTGATGCATTCGCTCTTTGTGAAACATGGCTCTCTTCCGAAATCAATCTTCCGTTTCATGATTTCAATATTATTCGTCTTGATCGTGAGGATTCGCGTGGAGGAGGAGTACTTTTGGGGATCAAAAGTGCTACTCCTTCTATAGAGTGAATTTTCCTCCTATTTCAGGTATTGAAGTTGTCGCATGTCAGGCTGTTATTAAAAATAAAAGCCTTTGCATTGCTTCCGTTTATATTCCTCCAAGAGCCTCCATTAACCGAAAACAACTCTCAGATGTTTGTTCGGTTCTTCCTGCTCCGCGGTTGGTCATGGGAGATTTTAACTCTCACGGTACAGGCTGGGGAGAACTGTACGATGACAACCGGTCTTCCCTGATATATGACCTCTGTGACAACTTCAATATGACAGTTCTTAACAATGGAGAAGTAACACGTTTGGCTGGTACATCCTCAGTTGGCAGTAGATTAGACCTCACACTTTGTTCGAATTCATTATCGTTGGATTGCACATGGAATGTGATTCAAGATCCCCACGGTAGTGATCACTTGCCCATAAAAATTTCGGTTGCCACCGGGTTCAATCCGTCGAAATCTGTTAACGTCACGTATGATCTTACCCGTCACATCGATTGGACAAAGTTTAGGACAGCAGTAGATGAAGCCGTAACGACGGTAGAAAGGCTTTCACCGCTGGAAGAGTATAACTTCCTCTCAACCTGATCTTAGACAGCGCGCTTCAAGCTCAAACTCGACCAGTTCCAGGGACGTCATCTCGCAGGAAACCTCCTTCTCCATGGTGGGATCAGCAATGCACCGAGGTTTACCGTAAAAGTCCGACGCGTTTAAAGTTTTCCGTAGACGTGGAACACCTGAGCACTTCGAAGTATACACGGCTCTCGAACGCGAACTTAAGAGCCTCATCAAGGCCAAGAAACGCGGTTACTGGCGAACATTTGTGAACGGGCTATCGCGCGAAACGTCGATGAGTACTCTTTGGAACACGGCGCGAAGGTTGCGTAACCGAACTACGAACAACGAGAGCGAGGAGTACTCGGACCAATGGATCCTAAAGTTCGCGCGAAAAGTTTGTCCAGATTCTGTGCCGGCACGGATGATTCCTCGCGAAAACACGAATTCGATAGATGAGATTGGCCAACCCTTTTCAATGGTAGAGTTCTCTCTCGCACTCCTTTCGTGTGGCAATACGGCTCCAGGGGCTGATAGGATCAAGTTCAACTTGCTTAAGAACCTCCCAGACGTCGCGAAGAGGCGCATGTTGAACTTGTTTAATCAGTTTCTGGAACTCAACATTGTACCGGATGATTGGAGACGGGTGAGAGTTATTGCCATTCAAAAACCTGGTAAGCCCGCGTCCGACCACAACTCCTATCGACCCATCGCGATGTTATCTTGTATTCGAAAGTTGTTGGAGAAAATGATCCTTTTCCGTCTGGACAAATGGGTTGAGACGAACAACCTGCTTTCAGATACTCAATATGGTTTCCGTAGGGGTAAGGGAACGAACGACTGTCTCGCGTTGCTGTCCACAGATATTCAGTTAGCTTTTGCTAAAAAGAGCAAATGGCTTCTGTATTCTTGGACATAAAGGGGACTTTTGATTCAGTATCTGTTGAAGTTCTTTCAGATAAACTCCACGCTTGTGGCTTTTCACCATTAATGAACAATTTTTTGTACAATTTGCTGTCAGAGAAACATATGAGCTTCTCTCATGGAACCTCTACAGCTTCACGATTTAGCTACATGGGTCTCCCCAGGGATCATGTTTGAGCCCCCTTTTGTATAATTTTATGTCAAAGACATTGACGGTTGTCTAAGTGACAATTGTACGTTGAGACAACTTGCAGATGACGGCGTAGTGTCTGTCACGGGACCCAATGGGGTCGATCTGCAAGGACCCTTACAGGATACCTTAGACAATTTGTCTACTTGGGCTCTAGAGCTAGGTATCGAATTCTCTACGGAGAAAACTGAGTTGGTAGTTTTTCAAGGAAGCATAACCCAGCACAACCGAAGCTTCAAATTTGGGGTAAGCCGATAACTCATTCTATGTCATTTAAATATCTTGGGGTCTGGTTCGATTCAAAGTGCACCTGGAGATCCCATATTGAGTATGTGAAGCGAAAATGCCAGCCAAGGATCAACTTTCTCTGCACAATTACCGGAACCTGGTGGGGAGCTCATCCACAAGATCTTCTAACGTTGTACCGGACAACGATTTTGTCGGTTATGGAATACGGTAGTTTTTGTTTTCAGTCAGCGGCTCGGTCGCACTTCATTAAACTGGAACGTATTCAGTATCGGTGTCTTCGTATCGCGTTAGGTTGCATGCACTCGACTCACACCATGAGTCTTGAAGTGCTGGCTGGCATGTTGCCACTCTCGGATCGGTTTTCAGAATTATCTCTCCGGCTCCTCACCAGGTGTGAAGTTATGAACCCCGAGGTGATCGGAAATTTTGAGAAGCTCCTTGAGTTGAATCCTCAAACTCGCTTCATGACCTTGTACCATTTGTACATAACACAGGATGTCAGCCCTTCGCCGAACATTTCCAATCGTGTTTGCTTCTCCGATTTCGACAATTCGGTTCATTTTGATTTATCCATGAAGCAGGAGCTTCGTGGAATCCCGAAAGCATCATCGTCCTATGATTGCTCCGGTGATATTGCTGCAAAGTTTGGCCAAGTTGATTCCACTAAATCGTTCTTCACTGACGGATCTTTGATAGAGCAGTCAGCAGGCTTTCGGTATATTTAATGAAATTTATAGCGCCAACCGTAAACTTCAAGCTCCTTGTTCCGTATATGTCGCTGAATTAGCGGCAATACATTTTACGCTAGAAATTGTTGCCTCATTAACACCGGATCAGTACTTCATTTTCACGGATAGTCTCAGTTCTATAGAGCTATTCGCTCATTGAGCCGGTAAAGCACTCCTCGTATTTTCTCATGAAAATACAGGAGCTTCTAAGTGCTTTATCTTCGCGTTATTTTATCATCACCTTTGTATGGATCCCATCTCATTGTTCAATTCCGGGCAATGAGAAAGCGGACTCGCTTGCAAAGGTGGGCGCTATGGAAGGCGATATTTGTGATCGACAAATCGCCTTCAACGAATTTTTTCCTATTTTTCGTCAACAGTCACTCGTCAGCTGGCAGTATAAATGGAGTAAAGGAGATTTGGGGCGATGGCAACATTCTATCATCCCAAAGGTGTCGAAGCAATCTTGGTTTAGCGGGATGGATGTGGGTCGAGACTTCATTCGTGTCATGTCTCGCCTCATGTCGAATCATTATTCTTTGAACGCTCATTTATACCGGGTTGGGCTGAGCGACAGCAATCTCTGTGAGTGTGGACAAGGCTATCAGGACGCAGATCACGTTATTTGGTCTTGTGCTGAGCATTCGTGGATTCAGATCTGATGCTTTATGATTCCCTTCGGGCTCGAGGTAGAACAACCCAATGTGCCAATTCGAGATATTTTGGCTGTACGTGATTTGGAGTACATGAAACTCATTTATGTGTTTTTGACTAACATTAGCATTAGATTGTAGTTAGTTTAACCTGTATGTTTAGAATAAGTTTTTTTTTATATGTGTATGTGTGTGTGTTTTTTTTTCTTTTCAAGAAATGTTCAAGTCAAAAGAAAACCATAAGTTGTATAGTTATAAGTGTTTAGATAATTCTGAATTTAAATTTAATGTGTTATGTAACCATACTTTAAATTCCCACCCTCCTTCCCATCCGTAATTTGTTATACCTATTAACCTCGAGACGGCCGCGAGTAATCGGCTCTATCCTCCTAACTTTAGTTTTAAGATAAATGATGTATAAAAATATGAAAATTTGGCTCTGTAAAGTTAATTCGATTGAGCCTGTACAAATAAATGATTATAAAAAAAAAAAAAAATATTTTTAGCCCGGTCATCCGCCCGCTGCGTGAATCATTCCGCAAATTAGTTCATTTTTGGCTCACGTTCTCGCTAGAACCACATCAGTAGACGAAATACTGATGCAGCTGCTCATTGAGTGTTTCAATGTGTGCTCAAGATTTGGCCTTTTGTACACGTGGCTTCCGTGCACATTGGTTTTTCTTGGAATACGTGTGCAACCGGGCAGCAAACAAATGCCATAAACCACTCGCTTTCTCATTCGAAATGAGCAAACCCGGGATGAAGACCCTCCTGGGCCTGGTTTGGGTGGGGTAGCAACTTCCTCAATCCCTTCGAAGCCGACCATTGTTGTTTGTGTTCCATCCATCGGCATCAAACGGTTTTCAGTTGTGTAGTGTTTGTAGTCTTGTTACCCCCCCCTCGGCACCTTTCCATCTACCAGAAGCGCACCCTTCGCTTCCTGACAGGCGGAACACAACAGAACACAAGAGCAGCTTCCGACGCTAACGAAGGATTTAATAATGTTAAACAACGGGTTTTATGTATGCCTTGTACGACATGCAAAAAAGATTGTGTAATAAATTTAATCTCGCAACAGTACGTTTTTCTCTTTCCAGCCATTTCCATCCACTCCCATCGGCAGTCCTTTAGCTGCAGTTGGACCAAATATGTTTTCCTTGTTGTTGGAACTACTTGCAGTTTGCAAAAGGAGCAGAGATCATATGAATAGCTCAAATCTTCACGCAGCTGAACGGATGCAGCAGCATCAGCTCACATTGAAGTTAGTAACAGTACCAACCCATAGGAAGTTGCTGGCAAACAGGGAGCATATGTTATACATGATGCAAGTACGGATAGGTATTTAATATCGAATGTGAAATCGCAACGTTAAAAAGTTGTACTTTTCATCGTGGTTGTATGCCGGTAGGGCGGACCGACCGTGTGGACCCTGTCCCCTACAACTTTACAGTTGATGTTTTATGAAGGGTTTCAAATAACTCTGAATAGGTAGATATGTATGGTTCATTTCCCCAGTCTAAAAAGAGCGAAGGTGCGTCTGGAATGCGTACAAGATTTTATTAATTCACCTGCTAGTTTGATCAGGCTTCTGCAGTCACCGTTTTGTCTGTTCTCTACGTATACATTAGGGTCGTACAAAGTATAGACATAGCTCCATCTCAATCAATCGATATCAAATCAGGTTTTGGCACTCCTTCGACATGTCAGCCCAATTGATTGCGAACATGAGCTTCTCTGGCATTTTCAAGTAAATATTGGAATTATTATGAGAAAACCATATTTTTTAAACTAGTTACAGGTACAGGTATTCCAGTGAACAGCTTAAGCATTCTAGGATTTTTTTTGGTCACACTCTCCTAGCTTTTTGGTATATAAGCAAACGAAAATGTTTAACTTTTCCAAGATATTTGAGTCAACTCTTACCCATGGCTTAAGGGGGGTTATACAGTTAGAATGACGAAAAAATTCAGTTTATTAGTAGTAGTAAAAAGTATTAGTAGTTAAAAGTTACTAAATTTCCCGTAGAATACGCTCCTGAAACCCTGTTTCCGAAATTCAAACTCCATGTGTTTCATCGTTTTCCGAAGACGCTTTTTTCGCGCGCAGCAGGTTTAAAAAGACGCTTCACCGGGAAGACCTATTTTCAACGCGTTTTTCTCAAAACAGCACTTTCGGAGTTTATGCCGGTGATTATTTCAAAACTAATTATTCGATTAAGCTGAAACTTATAGGATTTTTTTATTATAGTATAACCTTCTATATGATTCAAAAAATATTGTAATATTTTATTATTAGGTATGGAAAAATGTGATAAAATGGCAGAAACGCACTCTAACGGCCGTCATTGTGTTGAAAAAAAAATTGAAAATAAACACTTTAAATTGTAAAAAAGTTTCGATTAATTTGAGTTAAAACTTCCCCTTGGTAAATAATTTCCTTTCAAAAATGAGTTTTTTTTCTTATTCTAACTGTATATCCCCCCTTAACTTCATTGTACGCTATTTTTTTAGTTTTATTAAACCAATCGGGATGAAATTTCTGAATATTAACTATTTAAGGAAATCTTCAATTTTGTATAAAAATATATTTAAAACAGTTCAAGGTGGTTGTACAAAAACGTTACAAATAAGACATTCGGGTCAATAATGACCTAGATTACAAATTATCTTAGATTCAATGTTTCTGCACCATATGAGAGGTTCTTCAAGATGCATTGGAACAAAACAAAAACCTGGTTCCGGTAACATTGACCCCCGGCCATCTGCTACAAAGGAAAGGAAGTTTTAGTTTGGCTGTGATTACAGAAATGCATATAAAACATTCAAGACTCATTGTAGAGAACTGGCGTCTTGAGCAAAGTTTCTCAGTGTGTAATGGATCGTCTTTTGATATTATCATATCAGTTCCAAATCATGCTACAGAGATGGCACTGCAGTCTTTTTTTGCCAAATGAAGTTCTAGAGATTTGAGTTTTCAGCAAAGTTATTTTTGGAATATATAATGTAGTCATTTGACATTATGAGATTAGTTCCAGATTTTGACGCGGATATGGCACTGCAGTCTATCTTTGTCATATGAAGCTTTATAGAGTTGCCGTTTCCGGTAAAATAATTGAGAGTATAAAATGTAGTCACTTTACATTATCAGGTTAGTTCCAAATCGCGCCTGAGAGAAGGCACTGAAGTCTATCTTTGCCAAATAAGGTTCTAGAGAGATGCCTTCAGCAAAGTTGTTGGGAATGAAAAATGAAGACATTTGAAATGAATACATTAGCTCCAGATGGTAACAAAGGCATGGCGCTGCAGCTTATCTTTGGCAATTCGCCATCTCTGTGGCAATATCTGGAACTTATGTGATATTCTCACAAGCCGACAAATAACATACTGAGAAACTTTGCCAAAGATGGCAACTTTCTAGCACTTCATTTGGAAAAGATATAATGTAGCGCCATCTCTTTGGCAAGATGTGTAGCTAAGCTGATAATGTCAACAGATGATAAATGCCGTAATTAGAAACTTTGCCGAAGACGGCAAGTTTCTAGCGCTTCTTATGGCAAAGACATGATCGGGAACTAATATAATCATGTCAAAAGACGACAAATGATATACTGAGAAACTTTGTCCAAGACGGCAACTCTTTACAGCTAGTCTGAAATGTTTTGTATGCAATTCTATTCACACATCGAAATCAAAACTTTCTTTATCTAGACGATTCTTGGAGGTCAATGTTACTAAAAACGAGTTTTTTACCACCAATGTATTGTTAAGACCATTACCTTCCAAATGGTGTAAAAACATCGTGTTAAATTGAGCTTTCATAATTCTAGCAAGGGTTGAAATACGGGTCAATATTGACCGTGATGTCTTATGTATCAGTTTGTTTTAATATCCAAGGAGGGTCAATATCTGTGCTTAATACAAATTATCCAGCGTCAACTTTGCATCAAACTTCCAATGAACGAAACTTTTTCTTCTTCTTCTCTCACTTGGCTTACTCTTTATGCAAGCACTCTGGACATTGAAGGATGATGGCGGTAAAATTTGGAACTGGGACTCTTTTGACATTCGATCTACATTCGATCGGAAGATTCTTCTGCAGTAGTTAAAGTAGCCCTTCTAACCATGAGATCATTTAACCTTGAAGCAGAACTTTGTGGAGTTCTCCTTGCTACTGAATTCCATCAAAAGATGCCGTCATTACTCGAGCTGCCGGTAGAAACCTTTGTCTGGGCCGACGCTACGACTGTCATCTTATGGAAGCTATACCGTCAAAATGAACCACCTTCGAAGCAATTTATGTCTCCAAATTCCAGTTGGCAACGGAACCATTTCGCTGGATGTGAAAACTCTGCAGACTACTTATCCCGAGGAATTCAAGCTGAGAACCTAATCGAAAACCTGTCATGGTGGCAAGAACCTACGTGGCTACAACAACACCCATCCTCATGGCCGATCAAACAACCTTCCAACGAACACCATAGTGAATCACTCCAAGAAGCAGGAAAACGAGTACCAACTGGATGTCGTGCATCGGTAGAACCATCGTTCATCGACTTGCATGCGGGCTAGGTTTCGGTACTATCGTTGGTTCATTCAACACTGTGGCCAAACTCCTACAACAGGCATGCAAACGACCGACATTTCAACGGAAGAAATAAGAGCAGCAAAATTAACTCTACTCTGACTGATGCAGCAGCAAACCTTCACGGAAGAGGGATGGATTCTCGAACAGTCAAAACCCGTTCCGTAGAAAACTCACCTACGTTTTTTCCATCCATTTCTATTCAACAACCAGCTTATTCACATGGGAGGTTATCTTACTCATGCACCCAAACCGTGCGATAGCAAGCACCAGGTAATTCTTTTGGCTTTACATGCTTTCTCAACACTCTTGGTACGCTCGTGCCATGAAAAACCTACATGCTGCACCCCAGCTTATCGTCATCAACAACCGCCTTCGATCTCACTGCAGACAATACATCGTCGAGCAGCAGGACGAGAGGCCTACGTTGCAGTTTTTGTCTGCTTCGCCACCCGCGCTGTACACCTCGAACTCGTCGACTATCTGGACACCACGAAATAAGTACAAGTGTTAAGACGTTTCGTCTCTAGGCGTGGTCTATGCAGCGACATCTACAGCGACAATGGTCGAAATTTCATTGGAGTTGCCAACGAACTGCGGAAACTAATCCGCAACAAAGAACATCAGCAAGCACTTGCTCGAGAATGCACCGAAATAGAAACAGGTTGGCACTTCAATCAACAGAATAATCAAAACATTCTATAGCCACGAGGTGTGCTGTAGTTCGCCTTGGACCTTGGAAACCTTGGAACCTTGGAAACGTTAAGCTCTCCATAACGGCTAAATGAACAACGGAGAGAGCGCCATATGGCGCTTTCAGGTCGATGTCAGTGAGAATAAAATTACGGAAACCGGCCGCAAAAACGGAGTTTATATGGTACCATGACTTCGGGCTGGCATCTATGTCGTCTCCTTGAGTACTGTCAGGTGACACTTACAGGAAATTGTGAGGTTCCGACAGCATCGGCTTTCTCCGTCCCACTAAAACCCTAGTCTTCAGTACGTTCTAATCTCCACCGACTGGCTGGTCCAGCCGGGGTGGGAGTAGGAGGTTCAGATGATGCGCTGATCAGGCTCGGAGCACGGTATCCCCATAAAAGACCATGTCAACCTTCGCATGGCCTCCCTGTTTGCATAGACAACCATCCCAAGCAACACACAGCGATCTTAAATAGTTACAGCAACTTGATTGTGACTTAATAGAGTTACAGATCAGCCACGGAAACTGGTTTGTTACTTATTTATTTATTAGACAACATCTTCGACACAAAAGTCGCACAGACTGGTTAATCCACACTCTTAATTCTATATTTAAAAACTACTTTGCTAACATTAAAATCGAAACAGTCACACACTTCATTGAAACGTCTACAACATATATCCAGTGGATTGTTCAGGCCGTAATTTGTTCGTTGGCTGGGGATCCACAGCAGTTGGCGACTTCAGAGCTGACGAGTAGGTACATAAAACCTCATATTTTCGAGAAGGCTGCTACAGTCGATGTTGCATTTAAGCACGTCGAAATTGAACAACCTTTGTAGCATCACTCGACGACTCACCAGCGGTTGTAAATCGAGGAGTGCGCATCGATGTTCGTATGGCGGTAGGTGCACTGGGTCGTTCCATGGCAGGCCACGTAGAGCATACCTTATGAAGCGCTTCTGGACTCTCTCAATGCGAGCTATATGGACGGCATGATACGAAGCCCAAACCTGCACTCAATATTCAAGTACACTGCGAACTAAAGCACAGAACAGGGCCTTCAGCGCATGAACGTCAATGAAATGGGCTGTGTTCCGGCGTAGGAAACCTAGCATCACATTGGTTTTCGCAGTTGTCACTGAGACGTGTTCGTTAAAGCGGAGTTTACTATCAACTATGATGCCAAGATCCTTGATCGACGTGACTCTTTCTAATGGCATGTTGTTCAACCCGTAGTCAAAAGATACAGTAGTCCGACATCGAGTGAACGTCATTACTTTACGTTCATTTCGCACCAAGCTGAAACACGTTCAATATCAGCTTGCAGGGCACCGCAATCCACAAGCGACTTAATCACGCGAAACAGCTTTAAGGCATCTGCATAGAGCAGTTTCCCAGCCTTGAGGCTATCGCACATATCATTTATAAAGAGGACGAATATCAGAGGACCAAGATGACTGCCCTGCGGGACGCCGAAAGGAATATCAAATACATTCGTTACAAATGTGATAGTAGGGATGACGTGGTAGATCACCTTTTCGTGGTGCGTTACGGGGTATCACATCTACCACCGAACCCTAGTCCAAATTAATTCAAACTATGGAACATACTTGTTATTTGTAGTCAAAGGAACATATCTTAGCCCTTATTACATTTTAAGTCTTATGAAAAGTGACAATACTCGTTTTGCAATTGTGCGAGGATGAGCTTAGAATAAGTAAAACATGGTTAGTCTTCATTTATGTGAATTCTCATTGTCTATTTGATGTTCTATAGTTTAAATTGGTTATGACTAGGGTTCTGATGCATGGTCAGTATCGGAGTCATAGTTTGTTTTTTTTTGCAATGAATCTGATTTTGTCTGATAAAGGGGCGCGCCTTTGAAGAGTGCTCTCACTCCTCAAAGGGTTTAAATAGCGTAAACTTTCAATAAAATTCGATTCATTGCCAAAAATAAACAAACAATGACAACTGTAACAACACCGAATACTTTATCATTTGTCAATATTGATGAGGTAAATCGACATGCACTAAACAAAGGTTACGGGATATACTACAATAGATCTAATTACTGGTCGCAGTGGTTTATGTCCCGAACAGAGGAAAAAAAAGGAGATGAGATCACTATAGCGACTGTTTCCTGTGGGTTTGGATAGCGGTTGATGCGGTACCCAACAGTATGAAACCCCCAAGCTCCCAATTCTACTAATCAGCGGGAGTAGGAAAATCTGTTCGCCAAAGGTAACGTAGCCAGATATCCACCTAGCAGAACGGCTCCGGAGGCGAGTGCTTTCTCAATGGCCAGAGAATGGGCCTGGACTCACCTGGTACATGGATAAGAAGTAAGATACACTTCTCAAAGTGATTGTGGATTCTGAACAGCTGAATGCTATTATCGACTTTACGTCGACTAGTTGCAACATCAGCAAGGACCTGGTTGGTGAAAAGCGGCACAGCGGGCCCAGAGACCAACGCAAACGTGGTGTCGGAGTCGGAGGGTTCATCTTTACCTGCTACAGGACGTAAAAAGACCCAGCTCATCGTTGACGGATGTCCCAAGCGCCGGGAGGTCTAAGAGCCAGGGCCGGCCGCAGCAATGAATGGAGTGCTACGAAGGGTACAAATGACGACCCTTCAAGAAGAACGGGAAATCCATGGACCAAGGTCTGAACAAAAGGAAATAGATCTGAAAAAAAAGCAATCCTGACAAGGAAGCGAAACCGGTGAGGCCCTCATTGTGAATACCGAAGAGTATGAGTACTCCGAGGTCGTCAACGCACGGATCTGGGTGCTGATATGTGGAGTTTTCTCCGTACCCAAACTGGCAAGATGATCCTGGAACTGGAAAAAGACACAAAGCTGAAGGGCTCAGCGTACAAACAATCTGGCCTTACAAACTTTAATAGCGGCAGTAGAGCTGTATGCCCTAGCCACGCAAGTAACTCTCCAGTGTAAGCCCTGGACGAGATCGTGGATGCTAGGGAAATATCCACGGCCATCCAGGCTCAGTGTAGGGTCGAGGTTGTCACAGAAACCATACGGATTTCAAAAAAAAAAACCTATTTAGGACACAAATGGCCACGGTCAAAGTGGGATGGTCCGTTTGCCCACTAAGTGTGCACCAGCCACCGAAAGCACATTTAAGGGGCCTCGAGAGGTTGAAAATTGAATAGAAGTATAAAGGGTGATACAGTCAAAATTTGGTCAAGGGAAAACGCGTGTAAATCGGTGAAATCGTTTATTTAAAAAATCAAATTAAATTTCTTTTTCAAGTTCAATTAGTATAAAATTCAGGAAAAATATTCAGTTAGGCTTTCACTTTTCCAAATCCAAATTGCCGGGCCTTACGCTTGACCCCTGCCATCAGATTTTGTACAGCCACCTTGTCCACCTTCTTCGCCGCAGAAAGCCAGTTTGCCTTGAACTGCTGCTCGTCCTTAGCAGTTTTTTTGGTCTTCTCTAGGTTCCGCTTGACAATAGCCCAGTATTTCTCAATTGGGCGGAGCTCTGGCGTGTTGGGAGGGTTCTTGTCCTTGGGAACCACCTGCACGTTGTTGGCGGCGTACCACTCCATGACCTTTTTACCGTAATGGCAAGATGCCAAATCCGGCCAAAACAGTACGGAACAACCGTGTTTCTTCAGGAAAGGCAGCAGACGTTTACTCAAACACTCTTTCACGTAAATTTCTTGGTTGACAGTCCCGGAAGCTATGAAAATGCTGCTTTTCAAGCCACAGGTACAGATGGCTTGCCAAACCAGATATTTCTTTGCGAACTTTGACAGTTTCGTGTGCTTGAAAATATCTGCTACCTTTCCCCTTCCTTTTGCCGTATAAAACTCCTGTCCCGGAAGCTGCTTGTAGTCGGCTTTGACGTAGGTTTCGTCGTCCATTACCACGCAGTCAAACTTCGTCAGCATCGTCGTGTACAGCCTCCGGGATCGCGCTATAACCGTCGTATTTTGTTTATCATCGCGATTTGGAGTCACTACCTTCTTGTAAGTCGATAGTCCGGCTCGTTTTTTGGCTCGATGCACGGTTGTAGACGATACACCCAGCTTATTTGCGGCACCTCGGAGAGATAGGTTAGGGTTTCGCTTGAAACTACCGGCAACTCTCTTTGTCGTCTCAGCGGCTTCCGGTTTTCGATTTCCCCCCGATCCAGACTTCCTGGCTGTCGACAAACGTTCCCCAAACACTTTAATTACATTTGTAACGGTTGATTTGGCAACTTTTAGCGATTTTGCCAACTTTGCGTGCGAGTAGCTCGGATTTTCACGATGCGCGAGCAAAATTTTGATACGCTGCTCTTCTTGCTTGGACGGCATTTTGACAACTGAAGAGTGAATTCCAAAATCAAAATAGGAGCAACATTCTACACACACACACCTTCAAAATGAGGGGTGTTCAGGTTTTTTAAATGCAAAATTGAAAGAAATACGTCAAGTTGATATTGACCAAATTTTGACCGTTTCGCCCTTTAGATGTATTTCCCACCGAGGTCTCTTCGTTAGAGCTGACGAGACAAATTTGAGTAATATCAGACGTTGTGTATAAAAACTAACCTAAAAGCAGAGGGTTCCTCTCCCATGTACACATAAAAAAACAGAGTGTTTACAAACTTCCGCTACAAACTATCAGAAGCTATCAGTGGTACATGAGCGCGATCCAACACGTTACTTTTGCCTGTTGAGGTGGCGGATTTGTCCGTGCCTTGACCTACCCCTGCAGTGGGATTTTAGACTTGATTAATCAACTGAATTTGGTTAATTAATGCTTTCTTATCTCTATTGCATCAAATGAGGATTCTCCATCAAAATCCAAGGAAAAAATAGATGAAAATAAGAAGGGACTACAAGCAGACAATATTTTCATATTCGGCTGTAACAAGTTCATCCTAATGTGAAGCTCTCATCACCTAAAAGAAAATATATCCATACGATGCTTACTTTCAGTGCATTCTTGTTTCTTTCTTTTTTTCACATCCTCAACTACTTCATTGGGACTTATTCCAATGGCGCACAGACCATTACACCATTTCCTCCGTCCCATTTTCCCGAGTAGCAACAATAAGTCTGCTCGTGATGCGAAAACCATTGGACTGTAACGACTCGGTTATACCGACAGTCAAACTCGTACACTGCGACCGTTCGTTCATATTGGGCGGGAGAGCGAGGTGCTAGACACTACTTTTCAAAAGGGCCTCCTCCTTCTTTTGGGGTGACTTTTTCTTCTTCTTCGTGTATTTCTCTGCACCATTCAACTGTTGTTGCAATCGTTTACTTTGTATGCCAGAAGTGTTGCACTTGCTGGGACAGGAAATCAGGTACGTACTAAGGATTGCACGGCTCGGCACCATATCCAGATGCAACCCACTAGGCTTGGCCCACGGAATGGCACAAAACAAACTTCATGATCCAGAATGCATTCGTTTGAGAGAATAAAAAAAACCGGAACATCTCGGTGCACCAAAGAGAGAGAGAGAGAAAAAAAAAATGTTCGCCATATCCCATGGCCCACATCAGGCGTAAGAAAACTACCTTATTCAACGACCATCGACGATGAGGACGACGACGACGACGATCTTGGGTATAAATTATTTCCAGTGTGCTGCTACGTGATCTCCTTAGCATTCTGCCGGGCTCGAACCATTTGGAGACTGATTTGTGTCTTTTCCAGGCAAGTTTAACATCATCATCATCAATTGCAGCGGGGGTTGCACGCTGGGGGCATCGAGGGTTGTTCCCGTAGCAAAGAAGGTGCGACACTTAAAACTGAAGGCTTTGGAGTATGGTATAGTTATTTGCTAACTAGTGGAATGCAGTCGTATCATCATCGTTATTTGTGTGATTACTTTATTACTTTTTGGTTATGTCGTAATGATTTGCGGTAAATTCTATAAACTATTTGGTCGAAGCACGAACTTAAGCATCCACTGGAAAACCAATTCACATGAACATGCCAGGTTTACCTTGCACTCATGAAACTAGTGGATGATGATAGCACTTTAATTTTGAACGCTCTCAGCTCTTCAAACAGCCAGAAAGCTTTGTAAACAGAATCAAAATTTCGGTCGTAAATTAGCATCCGAAAGTGGTTTCCTATTTTCGAATCACTCGACCAGTTATGCGTCCTTTGCATCTGCAGTGAGGTTGCCTGCTTTGTTCGATTCCTACTGCTCCAACCCGGGAACATCGCTTGAAATGACTGCCCAGGCTTTGTGAGGATAGGTTCTGGGAGATGGGGTTGAAATGGGCATCCTTTGATATAACCAAACGATTCAATGAATTATGTGACCCATATTGCCACCCGTTATGAGTTCATGTCGGATCCGAAAATACTAAGGATGGCTGGAACAGTACCTAAATGCTTTTTCTACGCATTCGTGAAATGACTTCACAGTGTTCACACTTATTCGTCAGTGTAAGTCGCAATCATTACGCAAAAAAAGAGGTTAATAAAAGTAATCATGCTTTAAATCTCCACTTTGCCATATGACCTCACCTTCCCGACAAAGAAAAAGTACATCTGCTCCCACCCCAAGAGCCTTAATGGACACCCGTGCCCTCACTTGATGCCATCAATATCACAATTCAATTACCATCGGAAGCATGCTCCCTGCAGTGAGAAACAGCAGAGCGAGCGGGGTGAAGCATAAAACACAGGAAACCACCTTGTCAGATCTTGAGGGATGACCATTTCTCTGCGTCTTGCTTCGGCTGACCAATTGGCAATAAAGAGATGTGCTATCTTCCCGTTCCCTGTCTTGACTAACATATTTCTATTTTATTGCTGGTTTGGTAACATGGAAAACCATGGACATCAATTTAATTTGTGCGGGATTGAGGTTGGGCCAATTGAGTTTAAGAGGGAATTTGTACACAAATATATTCCAACCTGCACATTAAGGTCAGTTTACTGTCACTTACAGTTGCTTCTGTAGAAACCGACTTGAGCTGGATGACAAAATAAATAACGTTCGTCAAGCTGGATCAGCCTTTTTCTGATAGTGTATGTTTATGACAGTTTTCCATCGAGTTTTTCCATCCTATCGCCAAGATTTTCCTCATCAATGGCTTTGAAAGTTTTACTTTCCAAGATCCCTCCCGGCCTTCCGTACGCCCCGCACTCATAAGATAGCAAAATATGTTTTCCTATTAGTTTTCAAGAGAGGCTTATACCAGGAATTGTTGTTTCTCTCGAAGACTAAACGATCCAATGGAGTGTCTTCTTCGGTGGCTCGATTTTTTTTTTTCGTTCGATTTTTCTGCCATAACCTCGGCAGGGGTTTATAGAGAAAACAAAAACATTGACACCAGTTGTCGTCCCACGAAGCACGGAGGCACTGCACGGTATGATTTATTGTTTGCTGCAGACTTCTTGAATTGCTGTTGGTGATAACTTCCACACAAACTTCGGAGTTCTATTGTTATTGGTGTTTTGTTTGAACATCGTTGTGCGTTAGTCTTCCCCCGGAGACTTTCTCAAGTACGACTTTTATCCCAGACAGAATTCCAGTTTTTTTTTAAATTTGCTTGCTCTGAATGAACGTTTAGAACAAGGCTTCAATTGATTATTTACAACCGCATCATCTTTGCAGTTCTATAGCTTTTTAAAATAACTCAAATAACATAGTTGGACATCCCAAGTAACGATTTTTGTTCTATTCCAGCCGTAAAGCACTCCTCCCGGCTTTGTTGATGAAATTACATTCAAAACTGTTTTGTCCTCCTATTGCATCTTTAAAGCCTCTATGCATCTTTAAAGCCGAAATGTATACAAAGTGGAGCACTCTATAGACGGTTGTGAAAACAAATTCGTAAAACTTTTCTAAGCCCATAGAAATTTTGAAAATGTTCTAGTGAAAGATGCTATGACCACTTGAGAACCATCATAAAACCTTTTGGCCGCCATCAAAACTAGCATAGGGCCGAATGGCCACAGCTGTCAAACTTCACGGCGATATCGTGTTTGGTTTTTGTTGTTCGCTTTGTTCGATTCTCTGCTCTTCTGATTCATTCAACAATAAATAATGGCTGAGAAAAAAGTTCTTGTGTTGCGAGAAATTATCTTTGGTAGCAAAATATCCGAAACAAATTGAGTTTTTTTTTATAGCGTTTCATGCTCCAAATTATATGCGCATTTAATTTTATGGTGAATCTTGGCACGATAAAAGCTGGAAATTAATGCGCCTCGGAAATTCTGCGAGTTTACAACAACAAAAACAAAACTGAAATAAATGTATTCGGTAAATTAACCATGAAAGTCCTGAAAATTGATGGAATTCAGTAAGGTTATCTAAACGAATACCGAAGCTTGTCTCAGATCTACAGTTAAATTGTATTATATTTAAAATTTGGTGCATTTATTTTTCCACATTTCAATTATTTCATATATACCATTATGGCGATTGTATGAAATCACAATTTTGCCAAAAAGCCAATTTATCTTAGCAATGGCTACTATAAAACTATCCAGTTGCTTAGTAGCTTTCCTCAATGCCAATTAGCCGTTTAATGCATTTATTGAATGCAAAATGGTTTTAAAATGCTTCTTCAACTGACCATAATAAGATAATACGAATGAGTCCTACAACGGCATTTCAAAACAGCATTTTATGATGTAGAAGGAGATGTTCGCTCATCACCATGAGGCATCAAGAGTGAACAACAATGTTTTTGGCTAGAATGAAAGATGTGAAGAGAAAGTGTTGAAAGGTCCGTCAGAGTGCGGCAGGTAGGAAAATTAACAGATGTTTTTGAAAATTGAGCGAAAGGGCATGTATCCAATGGTACTCGAACCATGGACGTCCATTTTTGCCTAACATCCCACTGCGGGGTAGGTTGTAGCGACGGAACAAGTCCGCCACTTCAACAGGCAAAAATTGACGCATGGAAAGACGCTCATGTACCAGTGTGGCTTGTATAGTTTATTCTTAGCGATCTATTGTGTGCACTCTGTTTATTGATGCGCACATGGGAGAGGAACTCTCTCCTTTTTTGGGTTTGTTTTGATTCGCAACGACTGACGATCACTAAAGTTTTTCTCGTCGTCTCCAACGTAGAGACCTCGGAGAGAAACATCGTGAAGCGATGCGTTACTGGTCCCCACCAGTATGATTAATGGTTACCACCATTTATGGGTTTACATACATTAATTGTTATGTTATGTATTCTCCGTGCGAGGAGTAACGATTATGATGTAGAAGGAGATGTTCGCTCATCACCATGAGGCACCAAGAGTGAACAACAATGTTTTTGGCTAGAATGAAAGATGTGAAGAGCAGGGTGCGAAAAATTCAAATTCAATAAGCAGTATCCCGTGAATTTATCCAACATCCATCTCGTCATTCACCGATTCGGTGCAAAACTGAATTTCAGAAGAGCCAAAATTCGGTGATAGCAAGAACACATCCAGTCAGAATGTTTGCGATTATTGTGTTTTGTGATGCTCTCCTCTTTTTGTTTTGACTGATTGAACCGGAGATCTGTATAGAAAAATGTGTCAGTAGCATCCTGTGTGAATGAAGACCCTCGGTGCGAGTCACCTTTTTGGAAGGGACCGAATGCTTGTGTTCGTTCGTTCATTGCCTCTTCTCTTTATTAGTAATTCGTGTGTTCAGCAAAGACCAAAGAATTGAATACAGTTGTTTTTCGCACTCATTTCGGGCTGTCAATTTTTTCACACACTGGTGAAGAGAAAGTGTTGAAAGGTCCGTCAGAGTGCGGCAGGTAGGAAAATTAACAGATGTTTTTGAAAATTGAGCGAAAGGGCATGTATCCAATGGTACTCGAACCATGGACGTCAATCTTTGCCAAACTTTAGTGATCGTCAGTCGTTGCGAATCAAAACAAACCCAAAAAAGGAGAGAGTTCCTCTCCCATGTGCGCATCAGTGAACAGAGTGCACACAATAGATCGCTAAGAATAAACTATACAAGCCACACTGGTACATGAGCGTCTTTCCATGCGTCAATTTTTGCCTGTTGAAGTGGCGGACTTGTTCCGTCGCTACAACCTACCCCGCAGTGGGATGTTAGGCAAAAATGGACGTCCATGGTTCGAGTACCATTGGATACATGCTCTTTCGCTCAATTTTCAAAAACATCTGTTAATTTTCCTACCTGCCGCACTCTGACGGACCTTTCAACACTTTCTCTTCACATCTTTCATTCTAGCCAAAAACATTGTTGTTCACTCTTGGTGCCTCATGGTGATGAGCGAACATCTCCTTCTACATCATAATCGTTACTCCTCGCACGGAGAATACATAACATAACAATTAATGTAAGCATTTTATGAGTTTATAAAGTCAAAATAAAACCTTTGATAGGAGTAAAAGAAGTCTAGGTTTTAATATCGTTGTAAAGAAGCTGTGTAGGTTCTGTGTGAACCTGTTTAAAATTTGAATCCTATTGGCATCTCTTGCTGCCATTATTAAACCGAGTTGATTTCTAGGGGCTTTTATAAAACTTTAATAAAACTTAATAAAGCTGGATGGTTTTGGCAATGTTACTTGGAATGGTGTAAAGGAGTTGATCATTTTCAATGCCGCAACTAAAATATAATAATGGTTTACGGTCAAAACGGTTTACTCTGAGAAACGGAAAAAATTGTCTCCTTAATGATACTGATAGACCGACCAATCGTGACCGTGTTATTTGCCAATAGCTGAGTATTATTAGAACTTATTAGTTATTGGCAAATAAGGGTGACTAGAAATTAGAAGAAAAATTAGTATCTTCCATTTAATTCCAACTACCTTTTCTTATCTTCGACAGATACGCGTATTTCGTCTACAATGTGCAGACTTCTTCAGTGTCTCGTACTAATAACTCGACTTTGACTTTATTAGTACGTATTAGTACTCGAACTTGACTTTTTTAGTACGAGACACTGAAGAACTTCCTTTTCGCCGCTTTCAGGTTGGTCCCGTTGCCGGAAAAGATAACGATCGGAGGTCCCTTCCGCACCACTAACCGCCGGATGGCCATGATGCAGGATTCCGCATTCAAACGGCTCACTACTTCCAGATGAACTGCTCGAATATTCAAACATGTGAACAAGACAACCCCTATTGTTTCCGTTCGTCGACCAACAGTGACATCTAGGGGACCAAAGTCGTCTATTCCAACATAGCTGAAAGGCTTAACAAATTCTTGACACAACTTCTGATTCTTCACCAAGATAGTTAGTTCATCCCGGTAACACTCTCGTTAGGCTTGCTTCCATATAACTTGCTCAACAATCTCATACTCCTCTTGCTTAAGTGGATTGGATACCAATCGAACTGCACGTCGTATATATTTCGATCAACCTTGAACATCCAACGTTTCTATAGCCATCCGTTGTACCCTCCGGCGACAGTTAGAACTGAATCGTATGGCACAGCATACAGTACGCACCAAAATATTCCATTTAGACACCCTGGCGACGTCGATGAATGGTAAGTTTTCAGTTGTTGTATGGAATATTTGACAGACTCTCAGCTCTAAGTTAAGATTCCGTAGGGGACGATTATGTGTTGGCAAATCTTCTTCTGGATGTTGTAGGAATTCCGGGCCACAAAACCACGGCCCGTAATACCGTTTTTCAATTTCGTTCTAATCGGTAATATTCAGCTTACTGCGTAAATATTTCCATTCGTTGAGACTCGTCTGCTAGAGAATTTCACCAATATGATAGGCGACAAACGGTTTGAACTTCCTTGGGTCTGCCGCTAACCAGTGTAGAACCGTTGAGGAATCTATCCACAAAAAACACCTCACTACCTTCAGGTCGTGATTTGCGAGCACGGTATTAAGTAGATGTACGCAAAGGGTCGCGACAAGTAGTTCCATGCGGGGGATGGATAATGGTTTCAAAGGATCTACCTTGGTTTTCGCCACCACTTCTTCACTGCCCTCCGCCGGGTGCTTCTAATGTTTCGTAGGCATCGGGGAAATTCAATCTTCTCAATGATGGGAAAAACTGCTCTCAATTGGGACCATTCTTCGTAACATTGGTCATCCACTTGTTTATCCCATCCACAACCGGAACGCCAGCTATCTTGCCAAAGACCTGTTCCATGAATGGCGAACGGCGATAATAATCCCAGAGGATCGAAAAGGCTCATGATGCAACTCAGGATGATCCGTTTGGTTGGTCACTTAACGGACGTCATGCAAAACATCAGGTCAGTACGCATCACCGTTGAAAAAGTGAATCCGTCGTCACCTGATCACCAGATGGTTTCAAGAACTCGCTTAGTTGTCACCTCCTTTCCACTATTCAACGGTACTCCTTCCTTCGTGATTGATTCCTCCATAGCTTCAAGAAACAGTTTTGAGTTTGAAACCCAATTTCGGATTTCTAGCCCAGCCTGGGTGTGAATAAACCGGACTTCCTGCGCTAGTTTGATAGCCTCCTCTAGAGTATCAGCGCAGTCGAGATAATCGTCCACATACTGTTTCCGAACGATGGCGCTCGCTGCTTCCGGGAACCGATCAGCAAACTGGGACGCGTTTAGATTTTTATATATTGCGCCGATTCAGGAAAACATGCTGCGCCAAAAATGGCTACATCCATGATGTACAGTTCAGTATACCCAGCCTGGTTCGACCACAACAAGAAACGTAGCACATTCTTATCTGCTGCTTTCATCAGGAATTGATGGTACATTTCCCTAATGTCTCCTTCAAACGCTACCGGTCGCTCTCGAAATTTCTGAACAACTGAATCAAGGGCCGCGAGTATATTTGGAAGCATCGAATTCTATGAAATGCCATCCACTGCGACGAGCACCAAGTGATTTTTTACTGGTTTCTTTGAATTCACGATCATCCTAAGAAGCATATAACACATTTTTTTGGATCTAAAGGGTGTACGCAATCAAATTGCGACACACACAAATATTCGACAAAATTTGCACGTTCAACCAATCATCTTCAAACTTTTAGGAAGTAAAATAAAATATGTTATGAATATTTTCCTTTGTTTGTTTTATTCAATTTCAATTCCATATCCAAATGCACGAACCTTCTTCTTTACACTACTCAAAAGGTCCTGTACAACATTTGGACCATTTTTTTCTTGGGTGGCAATCCATTTTTTCTTCATATCTTCCTCCGATTTCACTTCCTTAGGATGCTTCCGAGGGACCTGCAAGGGTAATTAGCCTGCTTCATGATGGCTCAGTACTTTCCAATTGGCCGCAGTTCCAGTGCGCTCGGGGGTTGAGATGCTTCGGTACGAAATTTACCCCCTTAGCCTTGCATCACTCCAAAACTTCTTTCGAGTAATGGCACGAGGCTAAATCCGGTCAGAAAATCGTAGGACCATCGTGTGACCTTAGAAGAGAAAGAAGACGCTATTGGAGGCATTCCTTTAGGTACACCTGCCCATTGACCGTTCCAGTTGTCATGAATGGGGGCTACGCTTTCCACACGAGCAAATTGCTTGCCAAATCATATAAATTTTAGTCAAACTTTGACATCATCTTCTTTCCTCAGGGACATCGAATTTATGATGAGCAGTGAAAAACTGGAGCCCCGGAGGCTGCCGGAAGTCCGCTTTTACATACGTCTCATCAGTGGTGCAATTTGGTTTCGTACAACCTTCACTACCATTGACTAGAATAGTGACTTGTTTTACCATATAACATTTATTTCTCAGAAATTCTTAATTATCTTCTTCATCTTCAAAAAACACTTTTCTTCTGGAAAGTCACCCAGCCTACTAAAGAAATCATTTTGGATAAGCTGTTTGGCGCTGCTTTGCTGATGTTGCTTTACAGAGATAACATCTTTGAGCGGATGTGGTGTTCGTTATCTTACTATTAGTTTTTTCCATCAACTATACTCATAACAAGGTCAAATGAGACACTAAGTTGTAAGTCGTCAACTTTCAAAATAAAGGGGTGAAATTTTGAAATTTCGGTCATCATCCGGTCTTGTTCTTGGCGGGTCGTATCTACAGTTTCTTTAAGTAATTGTATAAAAACTGGTCAACAGTTGTTGAAGGATGCAAGTTTTCCCAAATGAGATTTTCCCCATGCAAAATTTCAGTGGACCAGTGATATCAGAATTACATTTGCATCTGAGGAAAAAAAAAACGGAAGTTTTAAATTTTTGATTGAACTCATTTAAGGTTGTTCCATCCATTCCCCAATTCAAAACAAGTCTCAAATCGGTATGTGTCAAATTCAAAAAATTGAGCTCGATACGATTAGCTAATCTTCAAAATCATAAGCGATTTTTCGATATATTGCGATATTATCATCGCCGCCCAATGGTCCCCACAGTATGTTCTTTTTTTTTTTTTTAATGCAGACGTTATGAACATCGAACTTGTGATTTAAATTCAAATCCGCTTGATAATTTCGGGAACACATCTTGATTCAAAATGGTAGAAACCTTTGAAGTCTTTAAACCAAACAACCAATAAATCAAACATTTTACGCCGGAAGGTTTGCCGCCGATGGGGAAAAGACACCCTGAACGCATCGTGCGACGTCTGTCTGGAAGCTGCCCCGATAAATTACACTAATTTATTGACATATTGCATTGATTCAAAAATAATGATGACCGCACAAATGATATTACCACACACAAAAACCCCCCCACACACACGCACACAAGGCTTCGGCGGAAATTGGGTGCAAAGAAGCGCGCACTAGGTGAAATTCGTTGTTTTATGGAAATTAAGCGATCGCTTTCGGAAGTGCATCATCAAACTGCTGGCATACGGGTAGAATGTTGGTGGCATCAGCTGCTACGCCGCTCACTGGCACAAGAGCAAAATAATTTATCGGGAAAAACCTCAACGAATAAATATTTGTTTTCCGACGAGTCAATGAGCAGAGGCCCGACGCGGACGGATAGTTTCGATATGTCTGTTCATTATGAATCAAAAACGAACAAATGATTATGTGTGTATCTATTTATTCAGTTTAAATAAACAATTGTTCAGAACTCATTTGGAAAATTAATCGCCGCTCCTGTGCCAGTTTCCTATTTGCTCCTATTTGTTCGACACTGAGGTTTATTTGGATGGTTGAAAGCGATACTGAAAGTGAACCATTCGCGCTGGGAAAAATATAGGAGCTTAAGTTCAAGGACTTCGCATTCAACATCGATCAGAGCTACAAGTATGCTACGTGAAACAATGCTATCAGTAATGATCGAAGCAGAGTGTTGGATCTGTACTACAGTCAAGGGTAATTAGCATTGATTTATGAAATCTCTGTGAACCGTGGTATGAATCAATCACTTGAGATGACATACTAATGTAATGAGGAGTGGTGAGAGAACTTATGCAGGTAGGAATCTAAACTGTAAGTCTATTTTGGATGCGTTATTTTAAATAATTGTTAAATAAGTTGGCATTTTATTGGAAAATTTTAAATCTGTACAAAAAAACAAAATCTCCTCATCTGATTGACGTAATACCCTGACAAAATCAAAGTTATGGGGTGCGATTTGAATACTGTCGCGCCTCTTAAATTGGGTATTGTTTATTTATTATTTCAATAAAAGGAATAATAAACCAAAAACACTTTTCAGTAACACTTTACATTGTTCGAACTTCCTGCCAACGCAAATCCTGCCCCGTTTCCTACTCAATCAACCTCTCTTTAGAATATAGGCGAGTTGACCCCTCCTAAGTTGATCTGCAGGAAATTTCACATAGGACTATTTGGTTGATCTTGAGCCACTCCGAGCAAAGATATCTATACACTATTCAAAAATACAAGGGGAAGTGGAGTAAAACTAGTCATATCTTCGTTCACAGAGCCATGCGGTAGTTGAAACAGCTTTTATTAGATTTTCCAGGAAATTTCACATGGGACTAGCAATACTTTGTTGATCTTGAGCCTCTCCGTGCAAAGATGTCTATACATTATTCAAGAATATTAGGGGGAAGTAGGGTAAAACAAGCTCTTAAGCTCTCCACAAACATTTCCGTGCGGTGATTGAAACCAGCTCCATTCAATTCCCCAGACAATTTCCAAATAGCCTTGTTTACAAGCCGCACTTAAAAGCGACAAAAGCTACAGATTATTTCCTTAATTTTCATCAGTTCTAACTGAATCAAACAACTACGGCTGGAGCTCTCGAATCGTTTGGTGTCAGTATTAAAAAAGAAGCATACCATCATCGTATTCTCCGATGAGAAAATGTTCACCATTGATCCCGTATCTTAAACACGTACAGACAGGTTTATTTCGCCGAAGAAGAATGACGATGCTCCAGAGAACGCAAAAATCAATTTACAACCATACATCCGTTTGTTTTTATAACCTGTTTCGAAAGAGTTTCCGTTTACTTCTCAGCTCATTGCCTTCGTTTAATGCCTCTTAGTCGTTTAATCGCTTTAAATTCCTACATGCATGTGCATTCTAACAATTATTTTTTAAGTGGCTTAGGTAAAGTTAAGCTTCATAACGCATTTTTCCTATCAATTATTTTAAAATGATCGAGAATGAAGCTGTTTGAAGATCGTTTGCATACCATTTCTATAATTTTTTGTTATTTTATTTACGACACTTCACAACTGGGTGCATTCGTGTCATTCCATTCTTGCTTCGCTAACTCTCAATTTCTACTCCATTACCATTTTGCATTTTCTTGTCACTCAATTTTTTTTATCTCTTTCTGCTTCTATTCTTTTCCGCCTTTTCCACCTTACTCAGCTTCTCCTTTTCCGTTTCCTTTTGCTTAAATTCTTCTATTAATCTTCTTCCGCTTATCCTCTTTCTCTTCTCTTCTTCCATTTCATCTTCTCTGTTGCTCTCATACGCTTATTTTCTTCCATTTATCTGCTTCCACTTCCTTTCCTCTGCTTCGTCTTTTCCACTATAATTCTTTTATTTTGCGTCTTCCGCATCTATTCCTACGTTCATTTTCTTCCGCTAATTATCTTCCACATTTATTCTTCTGTTACTTTTCTTCAACTTTTTTCTTCTTCTGCTTCACTTCACCTATTTCTTTTCTTCCACTTGCTTTCTTCCGCTTCTCTTCTTCCGATTCTACTCTTCCGGCTAACTGCTTCCGTTTCATTTCTTCATCTAATCTGCTTGCGGTCTCATCTACCACCTCTCTTATTCTGTGTATCTTCTTTCGCGTTTCTTCTGGAACTTCAATTCGTTTTTTTTTTTCTTTTCTTCCACATTTATACATCCGCTTCTTTTCTTATGTTCTTTTTATTTCATTTCTTTTCTTCCCCTTCTCATCATCATCTTTCCTTGTTCAACCTCTTCTCTCCGCTTCCCTTCCAGTTCACTTCTTCCGGTTTTCCATATCACATTTTCCACTCCTCTTCTTCTGTTTCTATTCACTTGTTTCTCTTTTTACACCTCTCTAATTCCGTTTATTTGCTTCTGTTTCTCTCATTTTGCTCAAACATTCATTCATTTTCACTGTATGTTCATGTTCTTTCTATATTTCCAATGTTTCACTTTTGTTTAGATCTTCAGTCCTATCTACATTCACTTTTTCCCATTTACGGGATCCTCTGAATTATCTTCTCTTTTTCCACTTCATCGTTTATCTTATCAGCTTTCACGTATCCAAAAAAAAAAATCCTTCTCACATGTTACTTGCCGGTTTCTTTAATCTGCATCCTTTTAATAATTTTCGTTGATTCTCTTTCACTGTATTGTTTTTTTTTTATACATTTTTGCTCTTCTACGCCGTTTTTTCAACATACTTTTACATCTTTTTTCATTCACTGTATTCTCCAGAATATTCTTTCTTCCCACTTACTTTGCTAATATCTGAATTTACTGTCTTGATTATCAGCTGGCGTTAATTCAGGACACCTTCAAATCATTGTAACTTTTGAAATATTGCACGTAGGAATCAAAAATTTCACTGTGGTATAGCTGAGGGTCTATGATGAAGAAGACTATGATTGATGTTTACATTTCATGTTTAGTATTCAAGATGGCAACGAAAGAATAACAAGTGCGTGAGCGAATTTCGTACGGCCGTACGGCAAATCCTTAAGGGGACCTTGAAAAAACATTGGATTTGCCTAGATCCACTGTTCACGATGTGCTCATATCATTTTTGGAACGATTGACGGTGGAGAGGAAACCGAGAAGTGATAGAAACATTGGACGCGCTGATCCTGGCATGGACCGAAAGGTGAAAAGGATATTAACGAAAAACCCAAGTCTCTCCATTCGAACGATGGCTCGTAAAATAGTAATGTCGCCTGGTTTTATCCAAAAATCAAATCACCGTTTGGGACTTAAGTCGTATAATGTAAAAACAGGTTCAAATCGCAACGAAAAACAAAACTTGGCAGCAAAATCACGGGCTCGACGTTTGTACTGCGAATATTTGACGAAGTTTTCATGCGTTGTTATGGACGATGAAACTTATGTCCTGGGGGATTTCAAGCAGCTTCCAGGGCTGGATTTTTATTCTGTTATGGCCAGAATTGCTACAGCTGAGCATTTCAGAATGAAGAAGGCATCGAAATTTCCCATAAAATACCTTGGTTGGCAAGCTGTTTGCACGTGTTGCAAAAAGTGTAAATCTTTCGTCACTACAGGCACAATCCTCAAGGAGATCTATCAATGATATATGCTGAAGCGATTGCTTCCCTTCATCAAAAATCACAAAGAAAAACCTTTATTCTGGCTAGATTTGGCATCATGCCACTATGTTAAAACTGTGATGGTGTGGTACGAAGCAAAACAAGTGAATATTGTTCCAAAGACCACAAACCCACCAAATTGCCCAGAGTTACGAATAATCGAGAGATATTGGGCTCTGATGAAGCGGAAGCTTTATGGAAAGAAGCAAGGAATCAAAGAAATCAAACACTTCCAGCATATTTGGACAAAGACGGCTTCTGCGATTTCTGAAGAGTCTATACAAACACTAATGGACGGAGTTAAGCGCAAAATTCGAAAATTTTATGCAAATATTGAATAACTACACAGATAAAAATAAACATTGAATTTTATGCGTTTTCTAATGCACATAAAGGGAATGCTAGATTTGGCAGAAATTAATGGGATATTTCATGTAAATTGAAGTCAGGTAACGCCTGCGTCTAGCCTGTTGTATGACAGATTACAAACGTTGTAATATGGTGCATGGAAGATTGCATACAACTTTGTTGATTACGCCTCCTTTGGGTTGAAATTACACGAGAGGAAATTTTACGCGCTTGTTAAAATTAATAATTTTTTTCTGTGTATGTTTTGTCTTCACGAATTGTTAAATGCGAAATTTTGGGATTTTGGTTTTATTCATGTTTTGAGGTGTCCAGATTATTGCGGTTATTATTCCTTTCATATCCTTTATAATCTTCGGTTTCATATCTTCAACCTCATTTGAATTTCCTAAGATCTCCGCTTTTTGCACTGCATCTGGATCAACGTTTGTTTTACCTTCGATATTTTCTGTTACATCTTCTTTTTCTCCGCTTCTGCTGCTTTTCTGCTCTTTCTCTTTCGTTGCCACGGATACTGGCGCGACCAGGTATCCAACAAAGGTATATTGGACGGTTTCGTTGTATGTTCGATGGCAATAAGGCAGCTGGCCCGAGTCAGACAATATGATTAAATCGACCGATGCACTTATGCTAAGGGTCGATTGGATCACAAAGGTCTCTGATGAGAAAACGCTACAATATGATGGAAGACCTATTTATTTTTGAAGGTTGCCACTGAACACCTACACTATTGTTACACTTAGATCCGTCCATGTAGACTACTGTGGCACGATTGAACCTGGTTGCCAGTAATTCCTGTACAATGGGACGAACATGTCGTTTGACGTCCCATAAAATGCGTGGCTTGACTTCATTCCACCTTCGATTAGCGAGTCGGGGTCATACAGCGATGTTTGGCAGTAGTACGTCAACAATCTCCAATAATAAGCCGATTAGATGCTCATTGTACTACAGGAAGGTCAACAGGACCATGGACATTCTCAATCATGCGTAAGAGATTGTAGTGTCAGGAGGCCGAATGGTAATGTTCCAGCTTCAGCCATAATAGCCGAATTCGTATGTGGCGTATGCTCCAGAGGCATATCGGACCATGTGGTTGTAGCGGGTGCTAGTGTGTGAATGATCGATTCTTTTGCTCTGCTGACAAGCCCAATACCCAGTTTAGTGCCAAGCCGATACGCAGACAGGAATCACTTTGCCCACGCAGAACTTTGGACCCGAAAATTTTCATGATTTGCAATCTTGAGTCGCATCTTGTTTTCACAAGCTTGCAATGGTGCTTGAACGTTAAAGTTCGGTCGAGGGTAATGCCGATTATTTTCAATCGGGTCTCGGCGGAAGTTGGGTGAAGATATTTGATTGTGTGGCTGAAATCTTGAAGCCAACGCTTTTAGCCCACTTGTCAACAACCCTAACCGTGGTTCGTAAGGAACGATGTAGTGTTTGTTCCTTATTCCTTTCGTACTTCAAAAAGGATGTCATCTGCATAAAGAAGTACGGTGACTGTAAGTGGCATCACTTGGCAAAACGGCTGCATTACTACAAGAAATAACGTGATTGAGAGCACTGATCCTTGAGGAACGCCGTTTTCCAACGGAGTTTCACGTGATAGATGTCCTCCCAAGCAACACAAAACTGCCATAATTGGTTGCCGTAACTTGATTGTGACTTAATTGAGTTACATACCAGTAACTTTAACTGATTTGCAACAAGTGTGCTACAAGGGCTTCAACGTTTACTCAGAATGTTATTTCAGTGACAAAGGTGTTTATTATATTGAACATCCGCTCACTGAACTGTCACTTCCATAGAGTACGCAAGATACCGAATCTCCATGTTGTATCATATGCTTTCGATAGGACGTGTGATGCTATAAAGCAGTGTTCATCGCGGTTAGGTTACAGCCTATCCAACTTTGCCAAGTAAGTATCAGTGCCACGAAAAGCTCTGAAGGCATGCTGTTTTTGGTCGAGTTATAATGTGAGATATGTTTATTATGGTTATTTTTTATATATTTATTTATTTATTCCTGCAGAAGAAAAACCCGTGGGAGTGTAGCTTCAGAAAAGCCTCTTCACCCATAGGCACAAAACCTTCGTATGTTTAAGAACTACACAGAAAAAAATAATTAATTTTAACAAGCGTGTAAAATATCCCCTCATTTAAATCCAAGCTAAAGGAGACGTAAACAACGAAATTGTTTGCAATTTTTCATATGCCATACAACAATATTGGCTATCTTTCATACAACAGGCTGGATTCAGGCGTTATCTGGCTTAAATTTACATGAAATATCCCATTATATTCTGGCAAATCTAGCATTCCTTTTATGTGCATTAGATAACGCAGAAAATTCAAATGGTGAGTTGACAACTTGGCAGGAGGGTGCGACCGACCTCTGGTCCTCACAAGTTCCTACCTCACGCCTCCACGAGTTATATGATCACAAAAGACTGCCAGCTGAAACATGGAGACGCTGGTTGGCGTAACCTGGGCAATGTTGTCAATCCGACAATAGCGAAGTGAGGGGTGCGACCGGTACATCATATCATAATTTTTCCATTCTCATATCTTTCAGGACTTCCAGGTCGTCAGGTATTACAAAATAATTTAAAATTTAAAATTCTTTTTTTTCATGGCGGTCATACATTGCCTAAATTTTCTGGTTCATAATGGATGCGCAAGTTTGTCTACAATTGCAACAAAACAGCAGTCGGCACACATGTAATTTTCAGTTCATATTACAATATACCCGCACTATATATTTTTATCTTATAGGACATTGTTTATTCATAGCCTAATTCTGTATATTTCATTACATTTATTACGCCAGAAAGGTAAATTTCTCTCAGGTACCATACAGTTTAGGAGAGGAGGTCTTGCGGTTATAGGATGATCATCTTCTGGTAGAAGCAGCAGTAAGAATGGGGATCAATTTTCAGCTGTATCTAGCACCGTCGGAGTGGCCTTTTCGAAAGTAGCAATGGATGTATATATAGATGTGTAGATACTAGTATGTGTTATTATATGCTGCATGTTTTTTACGAGCTCTAGCATATTTTCATTAATAGAAATGTTGACGACTCTCTCGACCACTCAACCTTTAATTCCTTCATTATATTTTCCATTAAATGGCGTAATATGACCTTAACATTTCAGTACACGATCATCAACTACTATTTGAGCGGTTCAGCGGAACACAGCTGTTCATCATTATTAATTGCATATCATAAATATAATATTATGGAAGAAGTAATAAAATAATTATTAAAATTTTAATTGCTTCAGATTGGTGATCCGGCCGGTATATTTATTTTATTACATTATATCAAATAATAATCAAAATTAATAAATGCTCTTCATTCCAGAAGGTTATATATCTATATGTCATGATTAAATACGTAATAATATAATATTATGGTTTTATATACAATTGAATGCTTTATTGATATTTATACCTCAATGAATAACAAGATGACCTTCACATTCCAGAGATACAGTCACCTATCAGTGATACAAAGTGGTACGAAGCTGCATATTATTATTACTGCCTTAATATTATTATTTCAGCAGGTTAATTAATTTAGTTTAACATGGTTATCATAGGCTCGTGAACTCCAACTATTACATAATTTAACTAAATATCCTTGTATAATTTTTGCTCTACCATATATTCATATATAACATATTATTATTACATTACATCTATATTTATATAAATATAATAAATACTGGGTTGGGAGGGAGCACCAGGGTATCATTCAAGCTGAAACTGGACGATGGTTTGATTGACTGCCTGAGTCTAGGAGGGAACAAACAGTATCATTTCTTATCCTACCGATTCGAGTGTGGTGCTGCGAGTTCTACTCCAACAGTTTCAGGGAGAGTGACGCGCCCTTCTTAACAAGCCATCCTGTAGAAAGCTTAATGAGTATTGCGAATTGTGTTATTCGATTTGATGGATCATATCGTTGGAAGGAGATTCTTAATTTCCCGTGGATTTCGTGTAAGTGTCTCTGCTTACGGGTCCACCCTCCGTTTTTGGCCCTTCATACAGCGATAGTGCGAATTCAGATCGGTGGCCCAATTTGATCTTGCTGTTAAGTGGAGCTGCATCCAAGCCAAGGGCTAGAGGGGATGGTGGCTACCATACATACATACATACATTAGATAACGCAGAAAATTCAATGTTTCATTTTATCTGTGTAACGGGCTTAAGAACTAACAGGAAACATGGTTGATTCTATAATGCATAAGGCTATAAATGACCGATAGTTGTGCATGGGTGACAGAAATCTGATGAATAGTCCTTTTGGAGTTCACAAAGCGATGATGTATACCCTGACAGGAGGCTGATGTTTGCCAGACCGGTGTCCGGTATCCTTGGTATGGCTGACAGAGATTTGATGGGCAGGTCGTCGTTCTGGTATCCATATAGTGATGACGGCGTGTAGTTATTGTTGCAAAGCTGGAAGATTTGAAGAACTTGAGGGCGCAGTACCATTGGTGGCTTCGGTCAGACATATACAGCTCTATCTTACCTAACAGAAGGCTGGTTTTGGCCAGACCGAAGTCCAGAACCTTTGGTGTGGCTGACAAGAAGCTAATCAACAGCTTGTCGTTTCGAAAACCACATAGTGATGACGGAGTGTTGTGAGGGTTGCAGAGCTGACAGAGAGCTGAATTTCACCAAACCGTTATAGTGCCATTACTCGCTCTTCCCGGGTCCTTCCTTAGCTCAGTCGGTTAAGGCGCAGCTACAAAGCAACACCATGGCTTGGTGGCTGGGTTCGATTCCCGGTCTGGTCTAGGAATTTTTCGTTAAGGAAACTTCTCGACTCCCTGGACATATAGCGTATGATTGTACTTGCCACACAATCATACTAATGCAAAAATACTATCTGGCATCGAAAGCTCTCAATTAATAACTGTGGAAGTGCATCTAGAACACTAAGTTGAGAGCAAGCAATAAGCTTATTATGAAAGCAATAAGCTTGAAATGGTAAAAAGAAGAAAAGAAGCCATTAGTCGCTCTCTAAAAAGGAACAACATAAACTAGAATCAATCTGTTTAAGTGTTGCAAGCTCACACATTACTCTATATGCAATGCTTCCACAACTGGTCTCGATTCCTTTCCTCATGGAAAGAGAATAACTAAAAGGCAATATGGAAAGAGCTCACCGTAACGATTAGCAAGGCAGTTCATCATCACGTCCTCAGCCCCAATCTAGAAGTTCACCCTTCAAAATCAGTACACTTGTTCTTTTTTTTTACTTTTCCACCTTTCCAACAAGAGAACGAATAATTTGACTACCAGGAATAAATTGATAATTAAATAATTCTAACTAATTTTTATATTTCATTCAAACGATCGAAAAAAACTGACAAAAAAAGAAACACACATCTGCTCGTGTAAGGCATACTCAGGCTGAGTCAAGGGACATGTACCATATGTGCATAAATATTGAGCAAAACGCAAAATTTGTAGTCGGATGGAATAGCGGGCGGTACAAAACTCTCTTATTCTAAAACTTGTTCAGAAATCTTCCAATGCTTGTTTTTTTAAACACTTAAATTGGCTTTATTTCCAAAGATTTGTTTTTTAAATGTTATACATTTTAAGTGGTGAGTGCAACCTGGTGGTCGTCAGCTTTAGTTATTACCTAATCTATATGAAATTTTCATAATTTTGGTTAAACCAATTGATTATATTTGATTTATTTGAGTTTGAATTTGAAGAGAATTTGATCACCTACCTAACTACTCTTTACAAACTTAGAACTAACGTGTAAGATCACGGATGACCTGGTAAGGAGATTTGGCAAAGGGTTTCCTGAACCTTGAAAGGCTTGATGTTCTCCGTTCTTCCAACACCTGAAGACCAGTCAGGCGATGGATCTTCGAGTTACAAGTCCTCGGGGAACTGTTAAGAATCATTCTCAGGAAATTATTCTGTATGATCTGTAGCCTAGCAAGGTGCGACTTGACGCATGTCTCCCAGACTGGCGAAGCGTAATCTATATCCGGAAGGATGATTTGCCTGTGGATAGCAAGCCTATTTTTAAGAGAAAGGAAGGACCTTCTGATGATGAGTGTGTATAGAAACCATCTTGAGGATGGCGCTCTTTGTGGATATTTTGTTTACGTGGGATCTAAATAGCAATCAGCAGACCGATATAAACTGTTTCACTCGACCATTCGATGAGAGTGCTACAGAGGTAAACTTTCACATTTCCAGACGGAACAAGCCAAGGTGATGTTGAGTGGGGGAACAGAATGGTCTGTGTTTTTTTTTTCTACATTGATACAAACCTTCCAACTGTTCAAGTAGTCGGACAGAGCATCCAGGCCTTCCTGGAGTTGACGAATCAGAGCTGGAATCAATCGACTCTTGTAAATGGCAAAGTCATCTGCAAACATAGACAAAATACCACCTCCCGGAGAGGAGGAGCATCTGAGAAGTTTAATCAGCTGGAAAATCCGGAAGTTAAAACAGCTTATAAGCTAATACAAAAGACCGTCATACCAGTCATTGTCGAGCGCCTTCTCAACGCCCAACACTGCCATGGTAGATGTTTTTGAAACGGACCTATTCCACTTTAAGATGCTAGCAACCATTAACAGCTGGTGGACTGTGGAGTAACCACTCCTAAAACCGAACTGCTGTAGGAAGAATACGTATTCTGGTTTGAGAACTCCAGCAAACGGCTGAGGATCAGCTTTTTGAATAGCCTCGAGATGGAGGATAATAAGCTGATGAGGTGATTACTTTTCACACTGGTAGTGTTTTTGTCAGGCTTGTGGATTGGGATAACTTTAGCTAACTTCCAACGAGACGGGAAGTGACCAAGCTCCAAGCATTTGTTGAAGACCGCGGCCAGGTGTACAAAAAAGGCAATGCTTAAAGTCTTCAACTCAAGGTTGAGTACTTCATCGACACCTGCGGCTTTCATGTTTGAGGCGGATTTGATGGCTGCAGCAGCAGTTATTCTTGGGAGATTCAGCGAGTCTTGTCATTGTTTCATCTACGGTAGGCTCATGTAGAATAGCTTTTGTTTTTTAACAGGTCTTAGTAGTAGCGATTAGATCGTATTTTGATCATGGGGAACGGTATGACTAACTTTTCTCTCCAGACCCAAAGATGGTTGCGAGGTTGCTGCCGCAGACATACGTTTGAGAAAGGGTCCACTCGGGATACAGGTGGCAACCCTGAGGATAGTGGCAGTCGACGCGGACGCGGCTTTGAAAGTAGCGAAGGTGAAGGTGGTCCATTATGCCCACTAAGCCTACACCAGCCGCCGAAGGCATACTTTAGATGCCTAAAGAGTGGGCACATGTCCTGGGAGTGCAAAGGCTCAGATAGGAGCAACGTGTTCAGAAGGTGTGGCAGCACTAGCCACAAGGCGCGGGATTGCAAAGGTCCTCCCAAATGCTTGATGTGCGCTGGGCCGCTATACCCTAGTAGCACACTTGTTCCAATCCAGTGAAAATGACTGCTCTATGACTCAAATCAGTCACAATCAAGTTGCTGCAACCATTTTCGAGCGTTGTGTGCTGCTAGGGTAGGTATTCGGCGAGTCAATAACGAGTCAACCGTAATGCAGGTAACCCAACTAAACCTGAACCATTGTGAGGCCACCCAGCAACTACTGTGTCAGACAGTTTGCGAGTCGGCATCGGATATCGACAGAATTTACGACCCATACCGCATTCCAGCCGGCAACGGAAACTGGTTTGCGGACGGGTCCAATATGGTGGCATTATGGACGACGGGTAATTACGCGGTTCAGGAGGTTGTGTCTACCACAAACGAGGGCTTCGCGGTTGTAAATGTTAATAGAGTGTTCTTCTACAGTTGCTACGCACCGCCAATATGGTCGATCGAACAGTTTACCATTATGCTCGATCGGATGACAACGGAGCTAACTAACCTGAACCCGTTGGTAATAGCGGGGGACTTCAACGCTTGGGCGCTCGAGTGGAGGAGCCGCCTTACCAGCCCTAGGGGCCAAATTCTTCTGGAGGCCTTTTTTTTTTTTTTTTTTTTTTAGACGGGATGGAAAATCTGCAACCAGACACCTGAAGAACTCAGGTGTGGGGATGAGGGTGCCAACTCCTCGACCCACTAAAAACCCACCCGTGCCTTAAGCCTTTCTCCCTCCCCGGAACCACCTTTCGGTATTACTTCGGGAGGGGGCTTTGTGCTAATTAAGCACCCACTATGTCTAACTACTTAGGTCTTCAGTAGTTAGGTCGCCCTTTCGCCCACCTGCCTTTGGTCGTTTCGCCATTTCGATTGGAGATCGAGGACAATCTGGGATGCTGCTACGCATACCGCGTCCCAGATGTCCCGGTCTAACATCCTCGGGACCAAATTATCCGGAGTCGTGTCGTGACCGCTTACGGCCATCATGCCGGATCTCGCGCCGTCGAAGCGAGGACATGTAAAGAGTACATGTTCCGCGGTTTCCTCTGCTCCCGCGCACTCGGTACATGCGGGAGGACTGTGCATGCCCATATTTATGCAGATATTGCTCTAAAGCACCCATGGCCTGACAGAATCTGCGTTGAGTGGAAGTTAACCTCCCCGTGTCGCCTACCGACCCACCCGGATAGTTCCGGGATTAGTCGGTGGGTCCACCGACCTCTGGTGGAGTTATTCCATTGCCTCTGCCACTTAACCATTGATGCGGCTCTAGTGGTCTTTCGGATACCTCTTGTTCCACGTTGCTCGAAGCACTCTGCATCCTCTTTATGACGATGCTCATCGGCATCATCCCGCTAGGACACAGACCAGCGTCGCGTGATACCGTTCGGTATGCACCAACCACTCTTAGGCACATTAGCCTGTGTGTACTCTCTAGCTTACCTAGGTAGCACTTCATGTTCAAGGCGGTGATCCATGCCGGCCCGCCGTACCAAGCATGGACAGGGCGACACTGGCCAGGAGTTTACGCTTACTCCCTGCAACCGCCGAGCTATTCGACATCATGCGGGATAATGCCGAGATAGCCACGGAGGCTTTCTTGCAAGCGTAATCGACGTGGCTGGTAAAGGACAGCTTATCGTCGATCATGACCCCAAGATACCCTCAAAGACCTCTTCGATTCAATAGTGCAGTTGCCTGCACTAATCGTGACGTATTGCTCCGATTTTCGGTTGTTGACAACCGTGACCTCCAGTCTTATGGTGAGCTAGCTCCAGCTTTTTGGAGCGCATCCATCTCTCCACTATGCCGATGGAGTGTGAGGCCGTCCAGCTCCACCTCCTCGATGGATTCACCACATATTTCCAGGGTGATGTCGTCCGCGAACCCGACTATCTTCACCCTGCTCGGGAACTCGAGCCGTAACACTTCGTCGTACATCGTGTTCCATAGCACCGGACCCAGGATCGAACCTTGTGGGACGCCTGCGGTGATATGTACACGTTTCTGACCTCCTCCGTGTTGTACACCAGTACGCGATTCTGGAAGTAGTTTCCCAGAATCTTGTACAGGTACCCAGGAACCTGTAGGCGCTGGAGCGAGTCGGCAATAGCCACCAACTGGCGCTGTTGAAGGCGTTTCTCACGTCGAGGGTGACCACTGCACAGTAGCGTACTCCTCGCCTCTTGCGCTGGATTGCCACCTCAGCCGTCTTGGTGACGGACAGGATGGCATCCACCGTTGACTTCCCTTTGCGGAAGCCAAACTGGTTGTCCGACAGACCGCCTGTACCCTCCGTGTACGTTGCCAGTCTGTTGAGGATTACCCCTCTCGAGCACCTTACCCGCTGTATCCAACAGACATATAGGTCTATATGCCGATGGATCTCCTGGTGGCTTCCCTGTCTTTGGTAGCAATACAAGGTTCTGAATTTTCCAGGCGTCCGGGAAGACGCCCTCGTCCAGACACTTTTGCATCACCACCCTGAACATTCCGGGATCCAGCAAGATAGCCGTCTTGATGGCCAGGTTCGGGATACCATCAGGTCCGGCGCTTTGTTCACCTTTAGCGACTTTGCTATCGCAATGAGTTCGTCATTCGTCACCGTCGCCTCGTCGCCGGCCCCGTTGTGCCGTTATCAATGCCCACGTGGTCACGGGTGTTCGGCGGGGCCGTCCACCCTTTTCTGGAGGCCTTGGCTAGGCTCAATGTGGACCTAGCCAATGTGGGTACCAAGAGTACCTACCATAGAAACAGAGCTGAATCGATCATCGATATAACATTCAGCAGTCCTGGGCTGCTTAGCAATTGGAGGGTGGCTGATGCCTACACTTGGCGGTTCGTTATAGTATCGTCCACAATACACGGAGAAGGGGGAGAATCCACGCCATTCGCCTGCAGATGGAGGACGTCCTACTGTGATATAGAGACTTTTAAAGAGGCGCTTGAGAGGGAACGAAACTTACGCGAAACCCAGGAAACTCGCGGCGTACGACTCGTTATGACATATATACGAGCGTGTGATGCGACCATGCCGAGGGAAGTCAAACCGAGGAATGGAAGATCGCCGGTGAATTAGTGGACGGAGTTGATCGCCGACCTACGAAGAACGTGCATCCCCGCAAGACGGAGGGTGCAAAGAGCGCAGTTAGACGCCGAGATAATCGAGCGTAGAGGGGCACTAGTCGCCGCGAAGGCCGCACTAAAGAAGGAGATTAAAGCCAGCAAGCAAGTCTGCTTCGAGGGTCTGTGTCAGAAAGCCAATACGAATCCGTGTGGTGACGCCTACTGGGTAGTAATGGCCAAAACCAGAGGATCGTCGGCTCCAACCGAGCGTTCATCAGAGCTGCTGCAGGAGATCGTTGGGGAACTCTTTCCGAGCCACGACCCGAGTCCATGCCCGCCCGCCGCCGTAGATTTGTCTCATGACCAGCGTTCCAGTATCCCAGACCTTAACGTTGCCACAGCGACAGAAGGGTGGACGGCTCAGCCGAACACCCGTGACCACGTGGGCATTGACAACGGCTTCAGTTCACCCCTGGTATGACTGACGAAGAGCTGATGAACAGCTCGGCATTCCGGAATCCACGTAGCGATGACGGAGTGTGGTAAAGGTTGCAAAGATGGAAGGTTTGTAGAACATTAGAACACCATTGGTGGCTTCGGCCAGACAAATACTACTCTATCTTGCCTGATTTTCTGATTTTCGCCAGACCGAAGTCCAATACCCTTGGCATTAGTAACAGATGAATAGCTCGGCGTTCCGAAATCCACGTAGCGATGACGGAGTGAGGTCAAGGTTGCACATTTGACAGAAGGCTGGCCATGGCTATGGTCCAGAAGTGAGACACAACGAAATTCCTAGTTTTAACAAAAAATCTACTCAATGAATCTAACAGTCAATTCCCTACCAATGTCCATAATTTTAAATACATAGTCTGTTATTCTATGCCTAGCCGGCGCCGGTGGTGTAGTGGTAAGTGTGACTTGGCCACCCAGTGGGTCTGGGTTCAATCCCAGTCGACGTCGGTGGCTTTTCTGAGGCGAAAAAATCTGGTCACGTCTTCTTTCGGAAGGGAAGTTAAGCCGTTCATGTCTTTTTTTCTAAATTTAAATCCTTACCATCAAAATCATGAGAATTATTTTCCTTCAGCAAACTAATTCCTAAAATCAATGATTGAAATCCATATATTTTTATTTTACTGCATTCGGCTTCGGAACAAATTAGAAGGCAAGCAAAAACAAGGTGCACATATTGAACTTAACTTAGATTTATTACAAAAGTTTCGAACGAACGCATTCCGCTCTGAATGCATTTTATCGAGCAAATCATAAAGTTTTCTCATCCATTCCGGTGTCCTTTGAAGAGAGGTAACAACTATGACTCACCAGTCAACGAGTGATAAGGTGTAACACTATTTACCCAGCTTGAGTCCACAATCAAACATTGGCTCTGTTGACATTAGCAACTCATCGAGTGCTGAAACGGCAGACAGGAAACTAATTACTCTGCATCCTTCCATTAGTTGAAGCCAGAACTTCCAGGTCACGAATATTACGGACACCGGTTTAGTTGCTTCCGAACGTAGAGCGTAAACAACACCAATGGTGCAAATGGGGTGTCAAACGAAGAAAATAAAAGTTCGCAACATAAATCCTTTCTCAATACATAACCGCAGAGATTGGCTTCCAACTACGACGAACACACGTGTGACTTCTCGAGAAACCAAAGTTTAACTCGATAGTGGTTGGGAAATTATTACGATAGGAACTGGTTTAAAAACAGTCAATCCCTTTCATATGCTAGAGTTGGTGCAGCTCATTTTCCCCACCTGCACTTGGTTGGGTAGAAGAGTAAGGCAGTCAGTTTATGGGTGAAGCCATAAAATAATTTTCCAAGTTTTTTAATGAAAATGAATATGATTTACCTCGCATTTCCCGGTGTTTCAATCTCTTTCGGTAGGTTACGGATGCATGATGCTGGATAACCCCCGTTTCGAAATGAGAGAAAAAGTAGGCAACATGATAAAATCCTTTCGGATATCTGAATCGATGTGCACTCAAAAAAAAAGTTAAAGTTGAAGAGAAAGTATTGAAGGAATTTTCTTGCACGATAGAAATTTTGAAGAACTGTGTGGTTGAACGCTCATCAAAGAAGAATGTTTAGCTTAAAGCTCTTGACCTAGAACAAGCAAAAAAGCACGACCCATTCTCACCGTTCCACCGGGGCCCTCTTGGATCATGACAAGCGAAGGGTAAAACATCGTGAAAGAAAAATCGAGCATAAAACTAGCGAAATACTACGTGAGTGGAATGTTCGATCCCACCGACATCGAAGGCTTCATGTGCACAGAATCCTACTTTGGAACAGGCCGGGTGGTGTCGATGGATGGCAAGACATAAAAAGTGCTGATATTGGTCAGGTTACTCTTTCATGTTTATTTTTTCACTACTAAATGATCTAGGTAAAAGCTTCCGATAATACTTCTCCTTCACTTGAAGCCAACAAATGTCCAACGAAAAAGGAAACAAAAATCAATATACTTCTGGTGTTATTCTGAAGGTTGTAAACCTTGTCTATGAACCGTTGTGAAATTCCGAATTTGTTTTGAATTAGAGGTTCACTTAAAGACGCCGGTGGATCAGTTGAGATCGGGCAGATTATTTCCGATACTTCAGTTTAAGATGTTTCGATACATAATTCCAACAAACCACCGTGAGTCAACCTGTCAAAAGGTTTAACCACAGACAAATAGACATTAAACATTAAATATTCTATAGAGTATAACAACAGTCATACTGTTTCAAACTCTCTCGGCGACTAGAAAATTAGAAGAAAGTTTAGTGATTTCCATTAAATTCCAACTACCTTCATTGCTTATCTTGACAGATACGCGTATTTTGTGCAGACTACTTCAGTGTCGTTAACTAATACTTGACTTTTTTCTCAAAGCTATCTGCAATTTTCTTTGAATTTTTAATTTTAATCACCAGTTGGATGCTGTCTTAATGAACTCATTTAATAAAGACTGTTCCGAAATATATAAATACACACTTTCTCTCTCAAATAAAGAAGCGTACACCGTGATTTTTGATACAAAATTTCAAACGTAGTTAATAACAATGTTTTCTTGAATCCTAGAGGGTTATTAGTACGAGACACTGAAGAAGTCTGCACATTGTAGACGAAATACGCGTATCTGTCGAAGATAAGCAAAGGTAGTTGGAATTAAATGGAGATTACTAATTTTTCTTCTAATTTATAGTTAATGTTTTCTTTCCATTTTCATTTTAATTTGCTTGTCTTTTCAGCCAATATTTCTTTTGGCCGATATTCCATAAATTTTTCCACACTGTCCGCTAATTTCATGTGTTTTCTCAGCTTCGCCTTCATCAAAGCCCAAATAGTTTCGATAAGGCGAATCTCTGGGCAGTTTGGTGGATTAATATCCTTTGGTACAAGTGCGACATTTTACCTTTTGTACCACTCGAGTGAATATTTCGAGTAATAGTAGGAAGCAAGATCAGGACAGGCTTGTTATGCTTTGATCAAGGGTAGCAACATTTTTTTGCAGATACTTCTTCACGTAGATTTGAACATTCATTGTGTCTGTCGTAATGAATGGACGGGATATTTTTCCACATCCCCCTATAGTCTGCCACACTATTACCTTCTTTTTTTTCGTGCATATGGCTTTCACTGATCCAGGAACATCATATCCCTTCGACCAGGTATATCTCAGTCCAGGATGTCTCAGTCGAGTTATTAGTACTGGGACACTGAAGAAGTCTGCACATTGTAGACGAAATACGCGTATCTGTCAAGATAAGCAAAGGTAGTTGGAATTAAATGGAAAATACTAATTTTTCTTCTAATTTCTAGTTATATCTTGTAGCTTTTTAAATTACCGAATTAGAGCAATTCTTCCTACGTAGATAAGGGTTGGTCTATAACAATCAGTTATTTTGCCCTAACTTTTTTGTTTTGAAATGTTCAGCAAACTTGTCTTGGAAAAACTGATGAAGCTCTACTTCCGATGTTATTGATTCGTAGTTTCACTTTTAGATTTTTAAGCGGTTTGATCAAAGTAATCACACCGTTTTTAGTTAGAATAGCTGTTTCGTAGTTAGCGTTCCGAAAGAATTACAGTAAGGTAAGTTAGAATGTGTTGATGAGATCACACGGTGAATTAAATCAATTGCTGCTGCAAATCAGAGTGTTCCAGCATTATCCATCCATAAATCTACAGGACTCGTAACATCAACGGATTGTGTTCGTTCGGTTGCAATCAGGTAAGAATGGAGATTACTCGAAGAGAAGAGATTGTGCAGTTCTGGATTGATGGAAACAGTGCCGAAGAAGCTATTGAGAATTTGTTGCAAAACTCAACGTAGTTGTGCAACGAGTGCTCAAAAGAGAATGAAGATATCAAAACTTCATTTTGATTCATGTTGGACAGTGAATAATACGGTGGTAGTGATTGGGGTTTTACCACCAGATGGTAGAAAAATTGAATAACTTGCTGCAAAATTTGATAGAATATTCAAAGATGGGGAAATGGATTCTCTGATGACTATCGAAAATAACAATTTATTTCTTTAATGTATGCATTAAGAAATGTAGTTTTGTCGGATGGCGATGAAAACTAACTACAAAAGAAAGTTCAACAGCAGAAACTTCCTTTAAATCCTTCAATTATTAAATCCTTCTACGCCCTGACAGGTGGCCAAAGGTGGGCCCAAAGCTTGGATATGGCTGATGAAAATATGTATGGCGACATGTTCATCACGACGAGCACCTGAACGGTAATGTTACAGCGAACGAAAGTGGTTCGGTAATTAATCTAGGAACACGCGCAGAAGATGACAGGACCTCAACCCCAACCCTTCAGGATGTTGAGGAGATTGGTCGCTATTGCTATTGAAATACGGTGGTGAAGAACTGGCCAGAGCGCTGCACTGGGTAATTATCAAGATTTGGGAAGAGGAATGTTTACCGGAGGATTGGTGTGTCCCATCTATAAAAAGGGCGAAAAGCTGGATTGCTGCAGTTATCGTGCAATCACGCTACTGAGTGCTGCCTACAACTTGCTCTCCCAAATACTATGCCTCAGCCTGTCACCAATTGCAAAGGAGTTCGTGGGGCAATACCAAGCTGGATTCATGGGTGCCCGCGCTACTACGGACCAGATTTTCGCAATTCGGTAAGTGCTGCAGAAATGTGGCGAATACAACGTGCCCACACATCATCTTTTCATCGATTTTAAATCAGCGTATGATACAATCGATCAAGACCAGCTATAGCAAATCATGCAAGAATATGGGTTTCCGGAAAAACTGATCAAAGCAACGAGTATCAGGGACGCGCTCGAGTCCCTTAGAATCTCGGAAAGGGTTACGAAAAGGTGATGGATTGTCGTGTTTGTTGTTTAACATTGCACTGGAGGGTGTGATTCGAAGAGCTGAGATAGACACGAGTGGCACGATCTTCCGGAAGTCTGTCCAACTATTTGGCTTTGTCGACGACGTTGATATCGTAGCACGTAACTTTGAGACGATGGCGGAAACGTACATCAGACTTAAAGCTGAAGCTGGTAGGATTGGGCTTGTGATTAATGCGTTTAAAACAAAATACATGAAGGGAAGAGGCTCACGAGAAGACAATGTTAGCCTCCTACCACGAGTTCAGATCGACGGTGACGAAATCGAGGTAGTAGACGAATTCGTGTATCTGGGCTCATTGGTGACCGCCGATAACGAGACCAGCAGAGAAATACAGCGGCGCATTATGGCTGGCAATCGTGCCTACTTTGGATTCCGAAGAACGCTAAGATCGAACAAAGTTCGGCGAACCACAAAGTTGACCATCTACAAGACATTAATTAAACCGGTAGTTCTCTACGGCCACGAAACATGGACATTGCTAGTGGAGGACCAACGGAGTCTTGGAGTCTTTGAACCGTACCATCTACGGTGGAGTGCAGATGGAAGACGGAACTTGGAGGAGGCGAATGAACCACGAATTGCACCAGTTGCTGGGAGAACCTCCCATCGTACACATCGCAAAAATCGGTCGACTACGATGGGCTGGGCATGTCGTAAGAATGTCGGATGACATCCCTGTGAAAATGGTTCTCGAAAACGAACTGACAGGTACAATAAGAAGAGGTGCGCAACGAGCAAGGTGGATCGATCAAGTAGAAGGCGACCTGCGGACCCTCCGCAGACAGCGAGGCTGCCGAGTGACAGCCATGGACCGAATAGAATGGAGACAACTTCTGTGTACAGCAGAGGCCACGCCGGCCTTAGTCTGATTGGTAAGGTAAGGTACATGTTCATCAGCTCTTTTGTGGCCTTGGCGATCAGTTGCATCTCCGTTTTGGCTACGAAATTATTGAAGCAAATTCTCCGCCCGGTCACACCTGGGGGACCTTGGTTGGTCTCCGGTACAACGGTTATGTTCAGTCGATCCATCTCCTCCAGTGATTTCTCAACTTAATGGTTTGCGGATTGCGGAAGCCAAGTCAGATCAAAAGACCACATCTTCATTCGCGTGATACTTCTTGATCTTCTTTCTTTCACTTCCACAGTAATTCATTAAGAAATTTCGATGCCAGGTACCAGTTTTGCATTAGTATGATAGTGTGTCAGGTACAATCATACCCTATGTACAGGGAGTCAAGAAATTTTCCTTAACGAAAAATTCCTAGACCGGACAGAGAATCGAGCCCAGCTACCTCCAGCATGGTGTTGCTTTGCAGCTGCACCTTTACCGTCTGAGCTAAGGGAGGACCCAAGTGCTGATGGTGGACAAAGTAAATAATGTGAAGAGACATCTCGAAGTGGTTCACGGTGAAAATTTCATCGGCATGCTGAAAGCATGTAAAACTAGCGAAGGTATTCCCCGGAAACGAGAAATTCCCACAGTTCAACTCATTAGATCAACCTGGTCTGCGAGATTTACTAGGAATTCTCACCAGTGCGTTAAAACTCCCTTCAATAAGTGAATAATAACTATAAGAACAATTAATTTGCCTGAAGTTGGATTCTGAAACCAGGAAAGGAAAGAGCGTTATTGCGATTTGTGTTCCATTTATCGTTGACTGCAAATAAGCAATGAGAACGCTTGCCGTTTAGGAGCTGGCTGTCTCATACAGCGGAAGCCATAAGAGACTATGAGGCTCAAAGAGGTTTGGACCAAATTGACTACGATCCAGATTTCGATGACTTCGACAAACCTGTCAGTAATGAAGGGAACGATGAAGGGATACTTTGCAACTTTGTGCCTATGATTTCATTGACGAGATGAAAATAAAAGGTAACGTAAGGTCTATAGTTACGCAGCTTCGAGCGAAAAAGTAAGTGTTTATTTGCGCTATGTGTGTGTTATAGATGGAGGTATTATTAGATGGAGTCTCTGAAATCAATTAAGGTTTGTCCATACCTGGCTTCAAGTAAAAACTTCGTTCTACGATATTCGAAAAATGAATTATAAATACTTGATGTTGGCCCAGAATGATCGGGTAAATTCAGTTGAAGTTTTCCAAGAAAATATGTGATCGAGACTTTTTGTTTTGATTTTAACAGGGGCATAATACTTAACATCTTACTTTTGCAAGTAGTTCGCTGCGTTTTTGGTCCTACCATACCAAAATTCTTCCACTGAAGCTGTAACTGATATTCCTTATGAAGGCTTTGTTTGCGCTAGTAACAAATTTTGATTATGACCACGATAAAAGCGCGATAATGGGGGAGAGAATACGCCCTCACGTCGTTAAGATTAAAGTTAGAGAAACATGCCGTGTACATTTTTTTACAAATCAGCTCCTAAAATAAGCTGTAGGAAAACGAGTTTGGTTGCATCATTACGATAATAATGGATTCTCCAGTAGAGCCACATGGTGGTGTGTATGCAGTCAAGTTCGGCTCTCGTACAGAACGTTCTGGTGTTTTCTCCAAGGCTGATCTGTGTTTCTTTAGTCCGTGTTAGGAAACAACCGATCAGATGAACGTGATAGGTTGGCGCTTCACATATATATTATTTTCAATAGTAAAATGTTGAAAATAAAAAAGTTAACAATGATGAAATCAACGCGTATTGAATGCCCCGATCGATTGGTGGATCTATTTTGGAAATCGGTTGTGAAATGACTGAATTATTAACGTTAAGAATCCAACAATGTTTCGTGACGGTCCAACTTTTTGCACTCACATTGTGTACCTCAGTATTGAAAACACAGACGGAGTCCTACATTTAAAAAAACAACCTGGTCCCGAATAAACTGGAAGCTGTTTCAAAACGTGTGCTTATGTCTACTGCATTGAAAATGCCATTTTCTAACATGTGCATCATGCATCTATGCATCATGTAGCCAGCCCAAACGATCCGCTTCTAAAAGCGTGTGGCTTAAGCGCCACTTCATAAAAGGAGAACACACACCCAATTTCTTATTGCCCGGTTAAGATTCTCCTCAGGGCGAATCCATTAAATTTCCTAAAAAGGATTTACGGATCGAACCAACCGACAGTAAACTAAAACGACCAAACCGGAAAACCCTATTATCCCCTGAAATCATAACCACGATAGTAACTCAGAGAATCCGAAAATGATAGCTCACCAATACCTTGAATCTTCACTCAAAAGAACGTATCATCAGTGGTAGTCCCATCACCTACCACTAGACGTCACCCCGAACTGGAAGTACACTGTTCCACCCAACACTAACACTTATATGAGAGACGGGACATGAACTTAAAACGTGTTGGGTGCGGAATTAATTGCTGCGCATATACTATTTCGCACACAATTCACGATTCGCGCACACTTAATCAAAAACTAATTAATCTATACACTTGACATCACTTTGAATAACCTACGTTTACTACCTGTAAAGAACACGATCAAACGCTTACACTTCCAAATCGTTAAGAAGTCACAGGCGGAATGATTTGGACTATGAATCTCCAGAATAAAGTAACATAACATTCTAAGAAACTGGAAGTTAATCATTTCCCGAAACCCTTCGTGTACTATCGTGAATCTGGTGGCACGAAAGATAATTTGGATCGTGTAGTGCTATGACTGTCCCTTTCCTACCTTATCCATCAAATTAAATGGACCCGTCTTAGAAAGTTTTACAGCTAAAATGTTACTGGTCTTGCATAGCCTACCCTAAGGAACTAAATTTATCTAGATTAGAGCAAACAAATTATGTACAAACTCTACACTAGACATAATGGTAGTATGTAAAAAACTATTTTTTATTTGAACAAGAAACACTTTCTAATGCTTATTATAACTGAACTTGACAAACGATAGGCATGTCAATTTGATAGGACGAGCATATGCATGGTAACATTTAATCATCTTACTAGTATTTCAACTAAAGCATACATAATATCCATAGATTTTTTGTGGTTACTGTTGAACATTGGACAATCCGTCAAACAGGAAAAAAATAAGTTCTGGAGTATTAAAAAATGCGATCAACAGCTACAGTGCATTTAAAGCTAGATGTTCTTGTAAATTCGCAAAATATACTGCACATAGTTGAATGCAAAAACTTTCGCATAGCCAGAAAAAAGAGCCAATCATTGTTCATAGTTTCACTTTTGTAAAATACCTCATGGAAATGGCCTTTGCTCTTATTACAGAATTCCAAAAATGTGCCTCTATATTCACCACTTCCATTTTCCTTGCACAGACCTTGAAAATATTGAGACCTCTCTTAGCACAGTCGGTAAAAACGCAACAACGGATGGAGCCCGAGGGGGGCTGAGTTCCCAGTTTGGCTAAGGAGTTTTTTTTTACAAACTATAATTCTGCTACCGACGCAGTTAAACTAATCCTCCTAAAATCCTAAAATTATCGTAAGCTGTCAATTAATAAAATCAAAAATGCACCACGTTGAGAGCAGACAGTTAGCTGCTGAAATGCGATAAGCATAAGCTTGAAATGTCAAGGGAAGAAGAAGAACCTTGAAAGTGTTACCCCACAATCAGATGCAATCACGCTTCCAGCATGCTCCACCAGCCTTTCTTTCAAACGGGAATCATTCTATGCACCTTCAAGGCCTGATTGAGCACGCAAAAAAGGAATTTTCCACTGTCTGCCAGAGTGGAACGACGTGTGCAGACAGGCGCGAGAATGTACAACCCGTGCGTCATTAATCACCCAAGGAATATTGTTTTCGCATTAGGGGCTGCCGCTGGTGACGACGACGACGAAGATGCCCTGACGCTCAATGATTCGTTCACCCGGAACGGAGGCCCTCTACTAGCGAAAGCAGCATATACATAGAATTAGAATACCTACCAGCAAGCTCAACCGGAAAAACCGAAAGAGCGTTTCTCCGGAGTCATCGAGATAGGCACCCTCACGCAAAGTGATAAGTATCTGTTTGAGCCTTGTGCCGTAGCTGCAACTTGGTATGTGCCCGTTCTGGTTAGAGTTCTGAGTCAACGATGCAAATATTCCGGAAGGTTTGAAACGCTGCCATCGGATTTGGTTTGACGGCTTGAAGGTAGAACAGTGTTCAGAGGAAATGACGACTTCATTGTTGTAGATGTGTGACGCACTGAGTGAGTGCTCTTTCTAAACACACTTATATGTACTGCGTTGACGATGTGCGAGGACGATCAGTATCTTGAGTTTCTTTGATGTTACAATTGGGTAGCATTATGTGTGTGACCTTTTTTTTTATTCAGGACTCATTTGCAGCTGCGCTATTATGCAATGGGGAGGGAAATAGAACATCAACTGGGACGGTAGTCTAGTTCAAGGAAAGTTTTCACTCTGCAAGGGGACTTGGAGGTAAAATCTACATTTTTAGCTTTTTTTAAAGGAGTTCATTTATTAGTACCAACTCCATTGAATCAAATGTTCAGCATTGTAATCGTTTCAAAATAACAGAGAGTAGAAATGATAATTCTTGTTTTCGTTTACGACAGCACATTTATGTATTTCTTCTATGCATCACACTTTCTTCAATAAATTTTGCTGACCGCGGTACACTTTTTGCTATCTTCATCTTTAAGAGAATACTTAGAATACATAAAATTACCAGAGAAGCGCTTAGGTTTCGAAGTCTCGTTCGTTACAGAATGATTTCAAAATTGGGGATCGTTACAGTGATGTATTAGGCCGAATGCCATTAGGCTGAGCGCTTTTAAGCCGAATAGGTCGATAGTTGAAAGCCGTTAGGCCGAATGGACCATTGGACCGAATTCATTTGAGTAGAAGATTGAAGGTAATAATTCATGGAATCTTTGTGATTGAACTGTCAGGAGAGATTATTCCGTCTTTAACTCTTAAGCAGTTTTTACAAATTTTAATACTTTCCATCTTCGTACACATCATGCGGATAATAGAATTTAGTTTTTCTGAAAATCTTTCTTTACATCGAACTAATGAACTTTATAAGCTATTATTTCTCAAATGAAAATTTGTGATATGAGAATTTATCTTGATGTATGTGCAATTAAATTGCTTTTTTTTTTCAATTTGCTAACATTTTTGGTTTTCTTGGGGAAACCTTTTTCTCTGAATCTATTTTTTTTTTTTTCCTTTATTAACGTCTACACCTTAAATCTGGTAACTTACCGCGTTTAAGTTTAATTTTATTTTATTTTTTTGAATGTAAAACAAAAAGTGAGCAAACGGAAACTAATAAATGAATTATCAGTATCTTATACCAGTCGGTTTGAGCGAAAGAGAGATGTTTGTCAGCAAAAACTGCAGAAAGATAGTTTCCTTGGGGCATCTTCAGTGGTGGTCTATTTTTGGAACAACTTTATACTTGATTTGTATCAGCAAAACATGAGTAGAACCAGCTAAAACAGACCAAATTTGAGCTTCCAGCACCGGTGTATTTGTTGTAGTTAAGCCCGCCAACACCTGTCATCCTGTGAATCATTCAAGATCAGAGATCAGAAGTTTTTTTTTTCACAAACTTTTTTCCTTAGATTGGTTTGACCAAATCATTTGTACTGCGTAGAAGAACAATAAAAAAACTACCCAAAATTTAGGGCACATACTAGAAAGTTCATATGCAGACGTCCCAGAGTTTTAGGAAGATACTTTCTAACACTTCAGGAAGCCACTCTATCGAGAAACAAGAACTTCTCCAAATCTCAGGCAGAAACTTATCAGAAGTATAGGGAGCACTTCTTAGTAGTTCAAGCAGAAATATTCCAAAAATTCAGGATCGTTAGCAGACGATGAGTAATAATTGCTGTTTCATTTGGCTGGAGGTGATTTTTGAATGCATGTATTTCATTTAACCGATATTAGATAATGCTGATGTGTAATTTGGCAGCAGAAAAACAAGAGTCAAATAGGTGAGGGTCACGCCTTAGAAGACGCCCCTACATCGACCGTGATTGCGATCATCTGAAGCTGTTCCAGGACTACTTTAGCAATACGCATACCTACAGCGAGAAGCACTTCCTGCGTCTTTTTCGTATACCATGGGAGATGTTCCTGGAAAATATGCAATAACAAGAGTCATCTGATGACTTTTTCCAGCTAAATTGATGTTCAGGGAACATCCCAGAAAATCGGGGAACTTCCCAGAAGTTAAGTTTTTCTTCCCAAAAGTTCAGGCAACTGGATATTCAGGGTATTTTAGAGAAATTCACGGAACTTTCCATAATTCAGGGAGGTATGATTTAAAGGAATTTTGAAAAAACTAAGGGATCTTTCCAAAAGTTTAGACAACTATCCAAAAACTCAAGGAGTTTCCCAGAAGCTCAGAAAATTTCAAGAATCAAGAATCAGAAAAGCATCTACTTTTTTAATGTGTAATGAATTTCGCGGAATTTCCGTCGTATCACTATCTAGGAGATTTTTTAAAAAAAAACAACATTTCCAAACCAACGTAATTAAAGATTTTCAAATCGACCAACCTCACAATTATTTTTTTAAATTTCTCGTATATTATTAACATATTTGTAAAATTCTGCATTTTATCATGAAAGATGTACTAACTGGAGGTCCAAATAACTTTTAGAAAGCTGAAACATAAAATTGCGATTATTACCGGAAAGTTGAATCTATTCCATGGATGATCAGCAAACTTTTTATGGAAATTAAACCAAGTTTCCAGAAACGTTCAGAATTTGTCGGCAATTCAATTGACTTCTCTGAAGTTCCACCACTTCTCTTCTCAAAAGAGAGCGAGCAACTACATGCTTATCTTGAAATTTTCAATAAGTTTATTCAACTGCCGAGAAACGTTATCAACTTCAGTCTAGTTCAATGAATTTCCACCCAATCTTCGTTGGTAATCCGAATATCATAGTTTTTCAATTAAAAAGAGTTCGTTCAGTTTCTAGAAGCTTATATAAGTTATGAATAAGATTGTCTTAAAGCAGAAGAGTACGTCATTGAATAATGGAATATTTAAAAACAATTCCTGAAAAATGAAAAGATTTTTCGAACATCTCCGATAAAAACGAATTGATTCTATTTCCAAGATATCATCAGTTTCTCCTAGAAAGCTTATCAAAACTGCCATAGTAAAATACACCTTGGGAACCCCAACCTTTCCGTAAGAGATGTCGCAAAGAAGTTGAGTGTGACGCCTTCAACCCTGAATAGAGCAAAAAAAAAACGAGCTGGACTGCCGACAAACAAGAAAGTGGTGACTCCAAATCGCGACGATAAACAAAACACGTCGGCCAAAGTATGATCGCGAAAGTTGTACACGACGATACAGAGGAAGTTTGATTTGATGGTACAGGACGATGAAACATACGTCAAGGCAGACTTTAAATAGCTTCCTGGACAGGAATTTCATACGGCAACCGAACGAGGAAAGGTGGCAGATATTTTCAAGTACATCAAACTGTCAAAGTTCGCGAAGAAATATCTGGTGTGGCAGGCAATCTGTACCTGTGGCTTGAAGAACAACGTTCACATTGCGACCGGAACCGTCAACCAGGAAATTTATCTGAGCGAGTGCCTGCGAAAACGTCCACTGCCTTTTTCCTGAAGCGACATAATTGCTCCGTTCTGTTTTGGACGGATTTGTCATCTTGCCATAACGGAATAAAGACCATGCAGTGGTATGCTGCAAACATCGTTCAAGTTGTGCTCAAAGACAAGACCCTCCCAACACGCCAGAGCTCCGTCCAATCGAACAATATTGGGCCATCGTCAAGCGGAACCTTAAGAAGACTCAAAAAGCTGTACAGGCATACCTCGATAGTACGTTCTTCACCTTTCTCGCTTCAAATCGAAATTCCACAAAAACTACTAATTTTATCTGAAATCTAGTACAACCAAAATAAAGAACAAAAGTTTGCTCTTTCTTTTGGTTATTGTAGATTACAGATACAACCATTAGTTTTTACGCAATTGCAGTTTGAAGTGAGTAAGTTAATGTACGTACTATCGAGGTATACCTGTAGTGAGCGAGAAACAGTTCAAGGCAAACTGGCGTTATGCGGCAATTAAAGTGGACAAGGAGACTGTTCAAAATCTTATGGCAGGTGTTAAACGAAAAACCCGGCAATTCGCATTTGGTTAAAAGGAAGCTCAGCTGAATATTTTCCTGTATTCTGTATTTACTCAACTTGGTAAAGAAAAATAATTTGTCTTATTAGTTAAAAAAAACTTTAATCGACTCACAAACATTACTGTTTGACCAAATTCTGAACGGAACATCCTTTATAACCGGCTACTCTTAAATTTATAAGAATTAGCTATTTGCGAGTAGAAATCATGACCAATCCATCAATAACCGATTAATAACTTTGCATTTCCGAGCAATCAAAATATTATTCGGAATCGGAATTTGCCACTGAATACCTCTTAAAATCTACAACAGCCACGATTCCGAGAGTCTTCTCATTTTGAACTAGTCAACGTTTTCCGGAAAATACATTGGCTGTAAAAAAAAACTAAGAAGACTATTCGTTAGGAATGAAACGAAGAGGCTATTCGCTATCGCCGGTAGCAACTTGTGGTGATTATCAGCATCCAAGGCGAGCAACACCACTTTCTGTCCAGCGCCAGCATCACCTGCACCAAACTTGGCCACTCTATGACTCATAAATATCCCTCAAAATATACTAATTAAAGTGGAATTTTTGATTTTTAATAGCTGAAATGGTACTTATTAATTGATACTATCAAGTAGCGTGTATTGCCTTGGAACGGTCTTTCTTGTTCCAAATTGCTGCAAGAATAGATCAAAACATATACCAGATTTGAAATTATGCATAATAGATCCGGCATAAATCAAAATTTACAACACTGGTGAAGCGATGTTTTTGCGTTTGGTCTAAAAAATATAATCCAAACCAGGATTTGGATCACCGTTGAAGATGCTTTTAGCCCCTTTGAAGATGCCCTTATTTACAACGATATTTCATGGAAATGGTGAAAAAACTCTGCTGTGAACTATTGCGGCCTTAATTCAAAGGAGTATATCCTATCGGTATTAAGAATTAAGTATCAGTGTTAAGTATTAAGTATTGAGTCAATAATTAAGTAAATGAAATTTTTTTGAAAAGTGACAGGCAAAACTACTCTTGAGTTCATTACTTATGTAGGATCAAAAGTTATAATTGCAGCTTTTCTGGCTAAAAAAAACTTACGATATGTAAGTATGTAGGTGGTCATGTAAATGTATGTTAATTTCAAGAAAAATCCGCTACAGAACGAGGCGACGGTTATAAATGATGACCTCATTGTGATAGAAAAGTCGCTAAAGATGAGTAAAGGTAAGCAAAGGTGAGCCAGGTGGCATACTGAACCTGGCCATCAACCGTATATTCTAATGGCTTAAAAATGTGCAGAATGGTGACGCAAAGATGTCTGGATGAGGGATACCTGGCAACGCCAGACCCTAGTATTGCTGTAGAAGGAGATGTTCGCTCATCACCATGACGCACCAAGAGGGGACAGTAATGCTTTCTACAATGAAAGATATGAAGAGAAAGTGTTGAAAGTTCCATCACTGTACGGTAGGTTGAAAATTGAATAGAAGTATTGAAAATTGAGCAAAAGGGCATGGGTAAAGTAGTACTCTAACCAAGGACTTTTCCTTTGCCTAACATCCCACTGCAGGGTAGGTCAAGGCATGGACGAATCCGACACCTCAACAGGCAAAAGTAACATGTTGGATCGCGCTCATGAGTGGTACATAGCTTGTGATAGTTTCTAGTGGTAGTTTTTACACACTTTGTTTTGATGGGTACATGGGCGAGGAACCCTCTCCTTTCTGGGTTTGTTTTTATAGACTAGTATTGGTGCCGAAGACAGATGAGCCACCGGGAGATCTAGCGGCATACCGTCCGATATGCTTTTTGGATACGATGGGTAAGGTACTGGAGAGGTTAATCCTCAACAGGTTGTCAAAGTACAATGAGGGTACGGGTGCCTTGTCCAAGAATCAGTTTGTCTTTCGTAAAGGGAAGTCAACGGTGGATGCCATCATATTCGTCACCAAGACGGCAGAGAGGCGAAAAAGGCGGGAGTTCGCTACTGTGCAGTAGTTACCCTGAATGTGAAAAGTGCGTTCAATAGTGTCAGTTGGTAGGCTATTGCCAAATCGCTCCAACGTCTCCAAGTTCCTGGATACCTGTATTGGATTCTGCGCAACTACTTCCAGCATTGAGTACTGGTATACAACATCGCGGTGGGTCAGAAATGTGTTCAAATCAGAATGTTTAATTTCGAGAAACACCACTCGTTCGATGAGCGCCAAGCAGAAAACCTAGTTCAGCTGACACAAAAATAGATCGGAAGGTAGTCAACCTCATCCTTCGGAACAGATCGATTTCATTTCATGGTTTGGCCAAAAAATACTGCTATTTACGTTGTAATGATGCAGAAGCACAACCTCCTGCAGACTTATTAGAAGCTTAAAATAGCAAAACAAAGTCCTGAACAGAAATCCATGGCGAAAACCAAACAATATACAGCCGACTTCTTCAATGACCGTCTGCCTGCATGCGATCGATGACGGAACATATGTGAAAGAGAACTCCAGAACGCTTCCAGGACCGTAATTTTACACCAAGGCCATCAGAAAAGCTGCCAAAAGCTCCTAAAAGTCGTTTGAGGTCGAAAATTTGGCTATAAGGTTCTCTTATGGAAAGCAATTTGTTCGTACGGCTCCAAGTCATCGATATCCTACACTAAAGGAACGACCAGTGCAGAAGCTTACCGTACTGAGTGTTTAAAGAAAATGATACCTCCGTTATAAAAAGTGTATGGAATCAAATTGCGACACACACAAACATACGCCGAAATTCGCCCGTTCAACCAATCATCTTCAAACTTTCAGGGAGTAAAATAAAACATGTTATGAACGTGTTTTCCATGTTTGTTTTATTCAATTTCAATTCCATATACAAATACACGAACCTTCTTCTTTACATTACTCATAAGATCCTGTACAATATTTGAACCAACTTTTTTTTAAGTGCCGATCCATTTTTTCTCCATGTCTTCCTCCGATTTCACTTCCTAAGGATGTTTCCGATGTGCCTGCTTCATGATGGCCCAGTATTTTTCAATTGGCTGCAGCTTCGGTGAGTTCGGGGGGTTCAGATGCTTCGGCACGAAATTGACCTCCTTAGCCTTGTACCACTCCAAAACCTTGTTCGAGTAATGTAACGAGGCTAAATCCGACCAGAAAGTCGTAGGACCATCGTGTGGCCTCAAAAGAGTAAGTAGACGCTTTTGGAGGAATTTTTTTAGGTACACCAGCCCATTGACCGTTCCAGTTCTCACGAATGGGGTGCTCCGCATTCCACACGAGCAAATTGCTTACCATATTATGTATTTTGTTGGCAAACTTTGACATCTTCTGCTTTCTAACGTCCATAGAGACATAGAATTTATGATAAGCAGTGAAAACTGGAGCCTCAGAAGCTGCCGGAAGTCTGTTTTTACATTCGTCTCATCATCCATAACGAGGCAATGTGGTTTCGTCAACATCTGGTTGTAGAGCTTCCGTGCACGTGTTTTACCTACCGTATTTTGCCGTTCATTGCGATTAAACGCCTTTTGGACTTACCTAGTACGTGTGTAGTCCTTCACGTTTTTTCGGATCTTGCATGAAAGTTTTTGTTAAATTCAATTTCTTCGCCACACCTCGAACAGACTTGTTGGGAATCCTATTAAAAGCTTGAACAACCCGCTTGTACGGAGATCCATTTTCCCACTTTTTTGTTTCCGATCGATGGTAAAACGTTCGTGGTACCGATTCAAAACACGAGAAAAGGAAAACGTCTTCGTTGAGAAAGACATCAATTTTTCCAGGTGTCCACAGTTTCGTCCAATTGAACGTCCAACCCAACAAAGTGTCAAGTCAAATCCAAGTACCGACAATTCTGGAAATAGAGTAGCTTTCATTCATTTTTGTTTTGTTCAAAGTAAGTGAGCAAGACTTGAATAAATCATAGAGTTGTTTTTTTTTTTTATTTCACGGTATGCAAAAATACTTGTTTCTTTTGTTTCTGTTTAGTTTTTTTTTCGATACAGTCCGTAAACAGACATTCTTAAACATGATTAAAATAATTAGAAGCAACCCCGAATCCATCGAACAGTGGTTTCGAAACTACCCACAATTCCTCTTCTTGCAAAAAACAATTACCGTCGCTACCTGAGGCGTTATTGCCTGGACGAAGCACAATCGCATCAAGGAGGAACATTCCGACTAATTCGGTAAACGTGCTTTCACATTCAGTTCTGCTCCAATGCTCTTTCGAAGGTAGAATTGAACGTCTAATACCTTGGCTAGAAGAGCAAGAGAGGACGAGAGAGAAACTTTCTATGGGTTCAATTTTGCATTCGGGAAACGGTTAACAGTCATGTGCGGTCTTGTACGTTCCTTCCCTCGGGGCCTTGGGATGGTAAATTTTGCGCTGGAAATGAAGTTGCTTCGAGTTTTGCATCCGGAAACTGTTTTGGAATGTTAAGTTTCCAATCCACAAAAGTTCTTACTTTATGCAATGGTTGGATTGTTAGCATACGAACAATTGAAATTGCGTTGAATTTGACTTCGAAATACCGGAGAAAATCTAGTCAATAATATAGTGGTGTTTCTTATTCTGGAGCGTTTACTCGCTGAGCAAGTGGTAGAGATCCTTGCAATATGAAATACTTCGTTATTCTAGTTTTCACACGTCATTAGTTTTTTCCCCCCTGGGAGAAGGAACGAACCAAACAGAAGACATACACAATAATTGATTGCTCACTTACAGGCAGTGGAGCGTAGCTTTTGTAGTGATGTATTGGATGAAATCAATGGAATTAGTAATGTTCTCTACTCGATAGAATGGGATTACGAAGAAGTAACGAGTGACCGTATGACAAATAATCCTACACCCAACGACTGAAACCCCCTTGAAGTACTCGTTATTAGGTTTCTTACTTTTGCTCCCACGCTAGATTGCCATTAGACGGCTCGTATCTGCACGTCTTTTCCTTCACAGAGTTTTCCTCCTGCTGCCAATGTAAGCAACATACTCTTCACTCTAATGGTCTAATGAAATAGCCCTATACCAGTAACAATATTATTGGACCAATTTTCCTGGATTATTTCGAAGTGGAAAATTATATTTAACGATAATTGAAATAACTTAGTTTAATCTACTGGGAAATGTGTGGAATGAGCTAGAGATAAGCAGAAATAGAAGCTTCTTCTTCACAGTATGAATAGACATTGACCAGCACCGCCACACCAATCCATCGGTCCCGGAGTGGAAGTGGATGGAATGGAAGCGATATACCCCATCCAGTTCTCCATCAGCTAGGCAAAGGAAGATAGTTCCATGCAAGAAAGCCATACAGTTAGATGAATCCAACCACATAGATACACACATATTTGCACACTTAAGCCAGCGGAGCAGTGGGAAAATGGTTCAGGTTAACCGTATTTTCTTGGTCGCTAGAATTGTAGTTTCCTTTCTACGTCTTCTCCTGCTTGGATAACCAACATTCATGCACATGTTGTTATGGTCAATATAAAGGAAAAAGTCTACAGCGACTTGGGACCTCATGCACAAACAACTCCGACACCGGTCTTGGAGAATTAACTGATGCAACTGAGCCCTATCTTTATGTTTCCAGCTTTGGAGTATCATCCACCCAGTCGTTGGTAGCAGGTGTGTAACATATGAAACACAAGCAACACAGTTGGGAATATTTTGCTATAGAACAGTGAATGAATATTTTTTCATATTACAGAAAAAAACATCGACATTTATCGGTTAACCGCCTTACTCAAACATGTTGCATTGATTAGTTCCTTCAAACTAATGATTATTTGTTTGAAATCGTCAAAAATCGAATTAAAAAGCAAGCAAGACACACATTGGTACACCTTATGTATGGGCTCAACGTTGAAACATTTGGTTTTATTTTTACTTGAAATTAATTGTAAACATTGGTCATCTATGCTACCACTGGAATTAATCTTCTGTTAGTAAAACTCATCCCATTGAGCTATCAACATTCTACCTAGCAGCACATCGTGATAAATGAGGTTGGGAAATGATTCACATGTGCGGCGTGCCACATGCATCGTATGCCTTTATGATTTGTTTTCTTGGTGAAAGTTTCTGCTTATAAAAGTGATTGGATAACTCTCAGATGATAGGGCTTTGAAATTATAGTAGATGGTTGGCAACATCCTGTCAAAAAGTACCTTGCACTGTGAGTGAATGACATTCGAGTTACTGGAATAAATAGCTGCGTATTTTTAAAATTAATCATAGGACAAGGTTTAAAGTTTTCAAAATATATTATAAGAATATTATGCAGTAAGAATCATTTATTATTATTAACATTGTTCTTCGTCTTCGACTAAAAATCGTACAGACTACTCTTCCAACTATTCTTAATCCTATTTTTAAAAACTTGTTTGCTAATGTTGAAGTTAAAATATGCAATAGTATCATTGAAGGATCGCAGGTAGGCGTCCAGTGGATTGTTGAAGCCATAACTGGTCCGGTGAACAGGTACAGCGACCAGTTGTGCGCTTCTCAATTGTCGGGTGGGAACGTCGCGTAAGAGTTCCGGACAGTCTATATTGCCGCGTAACTGGTCGTAGACAACAAGTTGCTGAATGATGATATGCCTGGCCCACAAGGTTTGCAAACGAATCAACATACCTCGTTCGGTATAGTCGGGCAGATTTAAGGGATCGTTCCATGGGATATTCTGTAGCGCGAATCGGACGAAGAGATTTGGTTTACCTACTGTTCTATCGTTTGGTGAGATATTCTGGCACCTAAATTGAATAGCCATTGGTAACCCTTCAAAACAAAACAAATTGTGACAGTTATCGGAGTGAGAAAAATGTGCGCTGCAAAACAGGAACTCAAATGCAAATCCACAAAAGTTTTGTTGCGTCTACATTTTTACGACACCGGTTAAATTCACTGCTTCTCTTCAATCTGCGTTCCGTTTTTATTTTGAAATTTGTCCGGAGAATCTGGATAAACCATGGGTGCCTAACGTTCTGTTCAATTCGTGCAAAAAATGCCTGGCTAGGTGAATAGCAGGTAAAAAGTATGTATGGCCTACCACTGGTCCCATTCAAATTTGTTATATACACTCATTTCTGTCACTGTAAAGCCGCTATTTATCCTTTGATAAGCCAGTTATTTGGAATGAACCTTTTTGCAATGCTACGGATTGTTATTTTTGTCTGGTGTAGCCAATTTCGTACTACCGAGATCGCGATGAACAATTCGCCGAGATGAAAACGGTTTTTTTCGAAAAGTTTGGGGAACATCAATCAATCCAATTGAATGGCGTTTGTTTATCGACAGCAGTTAACTGAGTTTTAATGCATTTTTTGCATATAACATGCAAATAGCCCAGAACAACACTCGTCAACCGAAGCGACTCAAATTGCGACGACACAATGTTTCATCGAACAACAAGCTGTCTCACACATCTAGGCGCACTCATCCCGAATCAAGTGATCCTATCAGAAGAATAAACCACATCCCAATGGGATCTCCGAAACGCAGAGATGCTGCATCTGCTGGATTTGAGCGTGAGAGCAGACGGTGTAACGCGAAGGTATCTCTCCACAAAGGTTATTGAGATATACATTAAGCTGGACATCGAGGAGGAGAGTCAGTGCACACACGACAGCACAGTGTGATCAGTCCGTTTCGAACGTCGACACTCCTTTTAATTTGTCCAAAGTTCTGTGTGTTAAATGTTAAGATAAGGGAATAAAATAAGAAGTTAAGAAAAATTACGAGGGAAATAAATGCATGTGTGAAAAATTACGAGGGAAATAAATGCATTTTAATAAACTAAACCAACTTGCGTGAACCAGCTTGTTATTAAAAACACAGTGAAGAACGAAAACTCCTGCACACCAAGTATCTCACAGTGATTGAGCGTTGCATGGTGACAATTATGGGACATTCGCCAATGTAAGTCCACAAGTTCACTGACTAAACATGCATCAAGGAAACCATCGATACCGCTGGCTCATGCTGTTAACATGAAGGAATCGTCTGAATCAATGGCGCTGCTGCTGAATTTGATAAATTATAAGCCATACTCTTGGAAGATTTGCTCCGATCTTAAGGTTGTTGCCATGTTGACTGGGATACAACAGGGGTACACAAAATAGATGTGCTTTCTCTGTAAATGGGACAGCCGAGTACGTAAGGAGCACTATATTCAAAAAGACTGGCCAAAAAGGACAAGTTTGACTATTGGGAAAGAAAACAAATTATTCTCCCACCGTTACTCTTCATTTTGTAAAGCGTTGGAAAAGAATGGACCTGCATTTGAATATTTCAAATCAGTACAGTCATACCTCGATATAACGGAACCTCGATATATCGTAATTTTTACCTCGATATAACGTAACTTTTTTGGCAGTTTAATTTATAAACGTGATTAATCTATCTTTATACACCCTGTATATAGATATGGGTCATTCCATATCAAGTGACCAGAGAAATGCATCGACCCTCTTCGATTCGAACCAAAATTGGCTGATATACTTGTTCTAGGCTATTAATCAAAAATCCAAAGTTTTAGACCAATCGGTGAACCCCTCGGCCCATGGGCTGCCCCCATTTTTTTGAGATTTTTGAAAAGTCAATATATTGTTTATTGAATATCTCAATGAATAGAGAAGCTACAAACAATGTTAAATACTTTTCTTGAAGGAAATTCAATTTGCTACCAAATAAATATTGTTTATATTTTTTACAGTGTTGCCAACATTGTTATTTTTGTGGTTGAAATATAAAATTGCGTTTTTCTCAAAATGCCCCCACTTTTTTTTCAATTTTTATGGCTCCAATGTGTTTAACAGACTTTTTTACATAAGAAACACTTATCGAGACAAAACAATTTGCTCCGTCATGGAGATATTGATTTTTAAACATTTCATGTCTTAAAAATTTGTTTATTCTACCACTCTTATATAATCTGTTATATTTCATTCAGGCGGATCTAACAACAAAGCACCACTTAAATTTAAAAAAAAAAGCAGTGTTACATGGTCTACTAATTTCGGTGGCCTACTAGAAGAATTTTGGTGCTCTGAGAGGTTAGTGCGAAACATGAAAAAGTGCATTAAAGAGAAAGGAATTATCTGTTCCTCTAACCCCAAGAAAGGCCATCGTGTTTCATAAAACATAGTGCATAAAGTAAAAGCGTTTTACCGTGAGGCCAGGGATGCCATTATGCCAGATTTATCTGGCACTGCCAGACTTTTTTTCGGCAAAAAGACAAAAAGAGAAACCCTGCATAATGCCAGACTTTTTGAAATTAGAACAGATTAAAAAAAAAGCGTCATTCATCCTACTCCTCTAAAGCGTTAAGTGACGCAGCTCACTGCAGTCCTCGTCCACTGCAAACGATTCGTAGCAATTTTGTACGAATACCCATTTGGTCCGTCAAATATTTGGCATTGGTCAAATAGTGTAATTCCACGCTTGACTGTTACTGAAGAATGCGAGTATCTATGCGAGTCAAAAAATGACACATTTTTGGACAACATTTGTAAAGGGCGTATCAACATTTGTAAAACCTCTTTGACCCTTTTCAATTGCTAGTTCAAATTTTCACAAATCCGTGTATTGCCAGATTTTGCCAGATTTTTTATTTGTGACATGCCAGATATTTTTCAAAATCTAATGGTAACCCTGCGTGAGGCAGACGTGAGTAAAGAACTGGCTGGTAAGAAGGAGTGTAAAAGTGTTCGGGAGGGAACATCTCGTATCCTCAAGCAGAAGCGATTAGTGCTGGCGAACCTTAGCGAAACACTCTGCGCCCACCAGAGTGAAGAAGCCGCATTTGACCGACGGAAAACTTTTCATTTGTTTTCAGGTATTACATGAACATTTCCTCCTCCTCTTTCCAACTACTGTAAAGATAGATGTGACTAAGGATAGTGACAATCATGCTTTTAAAACATTTGCAAACTTGAAATAATGTTCACTCCCAGCAGTAGATCAAAAGAAGTCTGATTAAGATTTTCAAAAATAAAGTGATTGACATTAATATCAAATCTACAAAGAGTATTTTATTAACGCTAGCACTAACGCACACTTTTCATTTGCTTTTCGGGATAGTGTACAAGGGGTCCACTACAACAATTCTCAAGCAACCGGTCACCCATTTGCTGCCTATTTCTCGCAGCAAGGAAATATTGTTCCATTGAATTGTGTTATCATTTCGGATACCTTGGATCACAACACAGCAACCTTTTACGCTTTCCAGAAGAAATTCATAGAATTCCTTAAATCTCAGCTGACTAAGCTGACAAAAATTTATTAGTTCTCTGACGGTGCGGGTTCACAGTACAAAAACAGGTTTAACATCTTGAATTTGCTGTACCATCGAGAACACTTTGGCGTTCCAGCTGAATGACACTTTTTTTTGCAACGGCATACGGTAAAGGTCCAAGCAATGGATTAGGTGGAACTCTAAAGCGATTGGCGACGAGAGCTAGTCTTCATGGAACTACCATACAAACTCCAAATGATGATAATTGGGCACGCTGTAATTGCAACTTGAATATGAAATTTGTGGCATCACGGCAGTGCAAGAAGCAAAAAAAAACATTTGGCAGCCAGATTTGCTAATGCTCGATGCCACTGTTTTTATGAAGAGTATTTCGAGCTCAGAAACGGATACCATTTTTGATCTGATTTGATTGAGCCAAAGAAGAACAGATTAAAAAACATAGGTAATCTGTAAACCTGTTCTTCGTGACATACCGTTAAATCGTGACATACCGTTCCATGTAATGTTTATTTTTTTAGAAAGATTGATAGATAGCTTGATGATTCGATTGACTAAAAAATTAATCCTAGCATGAATATCTGTTTTGAAAAATAATCACAAATAAAAAGTAAGATGGCAACACTGAAGATTTTTCTCGAATTGGAATCTGGAAATAAATAATTGCTAGCACAATCACCTATTGTGATTGTTCTTAGACCCATTTTCAGAAAACACTTTGAATATGTTAACACTATTTTTGAATTTTAATGCATTGAATATAAAACATGAAATGTTTAAAAATCAATATCTCCATGACGGAGCAAATTGTTTTGTATCGATAAGTGTTTCTTATGTAAAAAAGTCTGCTAAACACATTGGAGCCATAAAAATTGAAAAAAAAGTGGGGGCATTTTGAGAAAAACGCAATTTTATATTTCAACCACAAAAATAACAATGTTGGCAACACTGTAAAAAATATAAACGATATTTATTTGGTAGCAAATTGAATTTCCTTCAAGAAAAGTATTTAACATTGTTTGTAGCTTCTCTATTCATCGAGATATTCAATAAACAATATATTGACTTTTCAAAAATCTCAAAAAAATGGGGGCAGCCCATGGGCCGAGGGGTTCACCGATTGGTCTAAAACTTTGGATTTTTGATAAATAGCCTAGTATCAGCCAATTTTGGTTCGAATCGAAGAGGGTCGATGCATTTCTCTGGTCACTTGATATGGAATGACCCATATATTAATCACGTTTATAATTTAATGTGTGCGTATTTTATGCAAAAAATATAAAATAAAACCTTTTGTAAAAAACCAGATGTTTTATACCCCGACGCTAAATGATGATAAGTCAGAGTTTAAGTGAAACTGTTATGCAGAAAATTTTCTTAGCTTTTGAATGAAGGAAAAAAATCAGCTAAGTAGCATAATTTTTGAATGACAGCCAATTTAAGTCTAACATGTACCAGAACATTAAAACTTCAATAAATCTGTAAACTTTGAGATCTGACCATAATCGTAGAACAATTTTTGTCTTCAAATATCATCCCCTATTGCCCTGAAAATATTTGCTCTAAGGAACCGAAAACCCTTATATAAAAATAAATTTCTGTCTGTCTGTTTGTCTGACCCTTACATACTCGGAAAATCGAGAATTTTGTGTGCAGGAGTTTTTAAGGCCAGGGTAGGTTCTTATGATGGTTCAAAACCCTCTCCCTCTCATGCAAATGAAACACAAATTTCTGCATAACTGGAGAACTAATCAAGCAAATCGAACCAAATTTGGCTTGTTTTGGCAGGGTATTTAGGGTATATCATACTGACTCGACTATGGATCCAATTTTGCTCCGTGATTGTTTATTGTATGCGCTATAAAACTTAATTTTTCAACTGATTCTAGTCTACCGATGGTGGAAAATTGGCTCTATATCGTTACTGATTGTCAAGTCTCAGCGTTTGAAAGTTTGTGTGGCAAAAAATCGATTACCTCAGTTAAATTTACTATTAATGATCCATGTTATCGGGAAGAAATGCTTCTGCTTAGTAAATGGTATTTGTATCATGATTATTTCCACAATTCAGCATTTATAATGAACGTTTGAAACAATTTTTTTATCTGAACCTATGCTCGCCAATAGAAAGTTCAATAGTGTTACGTCATCACTCGTCGGCTCAACAATGTTTACATTATTTTCGCTTCCAATACAAGCAAGCAGTGCGTTGCCACAGACCTTATATAGACGTCAGTGGACTATGTCGGAGGTTTTTTGAAAAATGGATCGTGTGTCGCGTAAATAAGACAAAAAACGACTACATAATGAAGAAGTACAAAGTTTACAACATTCTCAATAAATTTGGCCAACAAGGAGAAATGTGTAAGAAACTTAAATGATATTCCGTGAAAACAATTCAACATGCTTTGTTCTTAATTTAATTTATAGCAAAACAAAAGCATTCTAATAATCTTCAATACCCACAAGTTGACGAAGCTCTCTGCATCAGGTTTTTGTAGAAACGACAGTACCAATGACCGGTAAGCCAAGAAATGCTACAAGATAAAACAAAACATTCCAGATGGCTGGAATAGGGGAATTCGGAAGCCGTGGTTCTGTGGAAACAATCACAAAACGCAACGGTACTGGCTTACTGAAATTTAGTGCTAATAAATTGTTCAGCAATACTTCTGTTGTCGAACAATACAAAAAGGTTTTGCTGCACAAATTCGGGAGGAAGATTTATCTCCTTGTCAAATGCTGACGAAAGTGGGCTGTTTTTCAAAACACGCCAAATGAACAAAGATTGAATCACATTCATGCAACATGGATTCAACATGGATGGGTCGCTCCAATTAACATTAGTGTTGATTGAAAAGTCTCACAAACCTCGAGCACTCAAAAATCTTAAGGATTTGCCTGTATACTGCAGGGCATCCAAAACCGCTTGAATGGCAAAGGAGCTCTTTTTGGGGAATTCGTCCCGAAAGTGACCACCTTTCTCAAGTCAAAAGGACTTCCCCCAAGAGCCGCCCTTATGGTGGACAATTGAAAAAGCTCATTAAAATGCAGATAAGTTTGAAACGACCGACGGATTTATTTTTACCATCCATTTATGCTTACTGGCAACCACGGACCATTTTGACTTTTAACTACGCGCATTTCTACATCATCTGAAGCACATCAGCCAGAGGGGTACGAAATAGTGAGAAAACATACAATTGATTCCAGTATGTGGTGCCAGATGTAAATATAATCTTTCATGCGGTTATGAGTGTGTTTGAAGTGTGTCGGATTGTATTATGGGTGCTAACACATGGTGGCCGAAAGACTTACCAGAAATCAAAAGGTTGATTTTTATGTATACAACATTAAAAGAATATTGCTTAAAGTAGTATTCTAAGACAAAACGATATTATGAGAGAAAAATATTAAAAAATTAAAGAAATTGAAGAATCAATAAAAAATTAATTAAAATTAAAAAAATATATAAAAATAAATTAAAACAAATGTAAGAAGGGCTTGAACACCCTGCTGGGTTAATAACATTGATTTGGTGTTAATTCTTTTATAGAAAAAAAGGCTAAAACAAAAATTCTTGGAAAAAAATTTTGCCTCGATATAACGTAACTTCGATATAACGTAACGAAAATTAAAATTGAGTTACGTTATATCGAGGTATGACTGTATTCCCAAACATGACCACGGTTAAAGTTGCCACCAACAAATGAAGCAAATAGGACGACGATCTGTTTTTTCCGCATTTCTGCACTTCCCGAAAACCAGCATAACTTCCACATTTTTCAATCGTTTTTCAACATTAAGCCCTAATTTTCTACGTTTTTTTTTCTTTGGCTTTAAGCTAGATATCCAATGGATTTTTTTTTTTACTTTAAATTGGTCCTCTTCATTTGTTCAGCACATTTTTTTTTTTACTAATCTTAAAAAAAACGCTAAAAATCATATTAAATTATAAATAGCGTCGAAACTATCACACCTACAATATTGCAATGTTTCGAAGATCGGTGTTAAATTTAATTTTGCTTCATTTGATGTCAAAGTATTTGAAATTGGATCACACGCGTTGGAGATATTATATATTAAGTAAATGTGTTTTTGTTCATTTATTAAAACATTAACTTATATCCATATCTCGAAAATGGTGCTACTTTAAGTTTTGTTACGGCATTTCTCAATTCTGCATAAAATTTCACATTAGGAACATTAGTCGAATTATAACATTTATCATTTTTGATTCATTTTGTAAAATAGTAATTCAAAAGGGAAGGCGTGCTCTAACAGCGATTATTTAGTTCAGTTAATGATAATCTAGTCAGACGTGCATCACGAATTGCAACACCAATGAGCAACACCAAATCCTGCAGCTTTGCAGTCTTCAAAAACATGGTTCAGTTGAAAAAGTGCCATCTTTTGGCGGTTTGATTGGTTCCTATTTCCTCCGCATACAGTACTGGCAGAAATAAAGTGCTCACGTTGGTTTATGTTTATTTTCTCAATACAACTTTTTGATTTGCAGTGATTCAGTGGTAACATATTGGGTCAAAATGAATGACTTCAATTCTTCTTTCGAAATGAGAAACAACAAACGAAAAATTATTCATGTAACTTTATTAACAAAACAATTAACAAAACAACTTTTTAATTCAGTTTCAAAAATAAAGTGCTCATCCGTGATATGTTTACTTCAAAACCAAGAACATTGAATTTAATATTTCGTGTGACTTCCTTTAGCTTTGATGACTGCTTGAAGACGTCGAGGCATGCTTTCAACTAGGTTTTTCAGATGGTTTTCGTCGATTCTTTGCCAATTGGGTTCAAGTCTGGTGATTGCGGTGGCCATTCAAGAAGTTTTATGCGACATCCACGGAAAAACGTTATGGTTTTACGGGCCGTGTGCTTCGGATCATTATCTTGTTGAAAGATAAACTTGTCTTCCAGTCCAACTTTCAACAAAGACTCCTCCAAGTTTTCATTAATAATGTCTATGTACCTATCAACCGACATTATACCATCGATTTGAGTCAAATTACCAGTTCCAGACCAAGCAAAACACCCCCACACCATTATGCTTCCTCCTCCATGTTTTACGGTTTTTTGCACATTCCGGTCCAAAAGTCGTTCGCCAGGTTTAACCCACACTTTAGAACGCCCTTTCATTCCAAATTGATCAAACTTGCTCTCATCAGACCATAAAACTTGTTTCCAGAACGCAACTGGTTTCTCGGCGTATTTTTTAGCGAACTCTAGCCGTTTAACTCTATTTCTCTTTTGAATCAATGGGCGACGTACTGCCAATTTGATCCTTAAACCTGCATCCTGAAGCCTGGAGCGCACAGTGCGTTCTGAAATACTCAGCTGCAGATTTTCCTTTATCACTCGGCTCGTAACTGTTGGATTTTTCCTGGTTTCACGAATAATTCTGGTGTCTTCACGCGGAGTCGTGAGTCGCTTCCGCCCGCGTCCATGTCTATCAGCTACTGATCCGGTTTCCTGAAACTTTTTCCAAACTTTGCGGCAATTTTACGCATAGATATTTGCTGTTGACAGTCCCTCACAATTAATTTTCGTACGGATAGGTTAATTTGTTTCGAATCCATTTTCAACATTCAAACGAAATCCGAACCGGCGCGAACAGAACCAAAACAAACAGTGCTCGACACCTTCTGATAGGCTGAATGTGTTGTGACAGTTTAGTAGGCAATGCCATGCAAGATGCAGTCAAGAAAATTATATGTCGGTCTTGAGCACTTTTTCTCTGCCAGGCGGAAAAACATTCACATGCATATGATACTTCAGAAACTAAGCTATACAAACTTAATCATGATTTTGAATAAACAGAATGATAATGCTATACAAAAGCTGCATTTTGGTCGAATAGACTTTATATTTTTGCATTAATACAAAATTGGTATAATAATGGCAATAATTTTTTAGCTGGTGAGCACTTTATTTCTGCCAGTACTGTAGGTGGTGGTCGATTATATATTTTTAACGGAACATCCTAGGAGGATTGTTCATTAGATCATGCTGAGAAATATTGTCGAAGACTTCAAAGACCTATATTACACAAAAAAAAATATTAGGCCACGTTTAAAATATATCGCAGAAACTCATTTTTTGGCTAACAAAGATATTTTTTTTTGACGAGTAAAGATCTACAATATAAAATTAAAACTTTGCAATATTGTCGAAATGCTTCAATTTATCTATTGCAGACACATAGCATGTAGGAAAAAGGGCTTTTTGTAATATAATTTTCATATATTTAAGTTTATTTCTTTTAATTTGATTAGATTTTTTAAACCGTGTGTTCATCAGAATCGATTTTTGTGATTGGATGTTACTTGATTTTTTTTTACTAATGTTTATAACCTATATTTCTTCATATAATCGTTTTTCTTAGCGTTTCAAACTTAATGCTTTTGCAATGAGCTTGTTGGTTGCTCTCAACTTTGTGGTCAGAATGCACTTCCACAGTTTTTAATTGAGAACTTTCGATGGCAGGCATTAGCATGAGTGTTTGGCAAGTACAATCATACCCTATGCCCAGGGAGTCGAGAAATTTTCTTTAACGAAAAAATCCTAGACCATTCCGGGAATCGAACCCAGCCATCAGCATGGTGTTGCTTCATAGCCGCGCCTTTACCGACTTTACTAAAGGAGGAACTTCAGCAGACACATTTCGTTTTGTTTAATAATTCGATTTAAAAAGATGTTTGTGTTCTGGGGAACAAAAGTTGATGGAAATGATTAAATTTCATGCGATTAGGATTAAAAAATAGCTGGCAATTGGTATTTTTCGTATACTTAGAGATTAATGTGTGAAAATAAAAAAGGATGTCTGAAATCGAAAGAAAACATTTTCTAGATGTTCAAAATTTATGATGAAGCGAGCCTAAGAATGAGGATAAGATGTGGGATTATAATGGATGCGGAACTTTCGTGCAACTTGTGCTCAGGATACTAGAACCCAGCCCAGTTTTATATCCTTCACAAATATATTTCAAGTTCACATTATCCAGCGTCTCTAACCACATAGCCTTTTTTTTATTTGATTCATTTCTACATAGCCCTGCAATTCTCGGGCGAAAAATGCTCATTCAGATTATTGCAGTACTAAACTAAAATCCACCAATAACAAATGAAAACAAAAAACAGAAATCTCCCATCTAATATTCCTCCAATGCACTCAGCTCCATAAGAGCTTAAATAGAACCATTTCAGTTCAAGTGTGGTCAGACGAAACTTATGGGTTGCATTTAGAAAATATCCCAGTCAAATGATTGGTTCTGGAGGGCCAGAGGTAAAATTTTCCGATGGAGTGCATTATGATTTTGTCCATCACAGGCCAAAGTGAAAACTTCGAAATGCCATTTACATAGCTCTCTCGCTATCTGGTACTAATTGCATTCAGGATTGATGTTGCTCGTTTCAACGGAAGTTAGCAATTTGCTTTTTGTTTGCCTCTATATTAATCTAGATGTTTGGAAGCAAATGGAACCGATTTATCTGCTCAGATGGCGATTCAAAATGTTCTGGCATTATGCAACGTTTCAAGAAAGTTATTGCCTCAAATTTTAGACAGATATTCGCATCAGACATTTCAAACATCATCCGTTCGACAGAGTAGCCTCAATTACAAGCAGGGGTTTTCGAAATGTTTGCTTTGAAATAAAATTGAAAATTAAACATTCTAACCTACCAAGTGAACTCCGAATGATGCAATGGAATGCTCGAACGGGCGTGATTCACCACTGATAACTAGCAATCTATTTGGTGGACTGGTGGGTGGGTGGATGCTAGTTTTAGCACGAACGACGCTCGACTAACCACAAGCGTTCATCTAACAGGTATGAGCTGTGTGCACTTCGTGGGTGTGTTTGAAAATGTGTGCCTAAGCCAGTAAGCTGCAACTGACAAGTGAATGTTTGATTGAGGTAACTAATGTGAGTATTTTACATAAAATCTATTTGCATGAATTTGAATCCATGCATTTATGCAATGCAATTTAATTAATATGCCTTGTAAGTAGGTTGCTCGGCTAGACAACGGGTGTAGATTTTGGTTAACGCTCCACTGGGAATTTGAATAGGAAATTACATCGTTGGAGGTAGATAAAAGGTAGATGACAGGTAGTGATACAACAGAACGACATTCGATAGTTTTCATTTTCGGTTAAGTTAACTACACCAGGAAGCATGGTCATTTATTGGAAAAGTTACTTCTGGTCCTTCTGGTATCGAATTGACTTTATGAAAATGGTAAGGGAAAACCTCTATCCCAAAATATATATAAAAAAATTCTCTTCACATTTCAGGGTATCAAGTGTGCTGTTTTTTTTTTTTGTGCATTCTTAATATAGGATGGAACGGTCAAAACTTGGTCGACTAAAATATTACGTACACAGAAAAAAATAATTAATTTTAACAAGCGCGTAAAATTTCCTCTCGTTTAATTTCAACCTAAAGGAGGCGAAGTTGTATGCAATCATCCATACAACATACAAAAATGTTTGTAATATGTCATACAAAAGGCTAGATGCAGGCGTTATCTGACCTAAATTTACATGAAATATCCTATTAATTTCTGCCAAATCTAGCATTCCATTTATGTGCATTACAAAACGCATAAAATTCAATGTTTCTTTTTATCTGTGTAGTTTTTTCAATCGTGCATTGAAATAACTTGAACAGCCCTCATTTTGTAGGTGTATGCATACGGAATGTTGACTTTATTTTTTTGACATTTTCTATTCAGTTGTCAAAATGGCATCGAATCTTCTTGCGTATCAAAATTTTGAACGCGCATAAGCAAAATCCAAATTATTCCCACGTTGACTTGGCAATTAATGTAGTCGAATCAACCGTGACGAATGTTTTAAAAGTGTTTGGAGAACGTCTGAACTTTTTGATTTAGATGTCGGAAACAAATTGGAGAGTCCCACAACAGTGCGAAGAGCAAAGAAATGAGCCGGACTGTCAACATATAAGGTTACAGTGGTACCAAAATCGATATGATAGGCAAAACACAACAGCCAAACGAAGAGCTTGTAAGTTGTACACGAGTTTGTTGACCAACTTTGATTGCGTCGTAATGGACGATGAAACATACGTCAAATCTTTAAGCGGGTCATGAGTTTCACCAGGTCATGAGTTTTATGCGGCTACTGGAAAAAGATAGGTTCCCGGAAAGTTCCCGGAAAAATACTTGGTTTGGCAGGTGATTTGCACATGTGGGCTAAAAGAAAGTGAGTTTTGTGTCAACTGGCCCTGTCAACCAAGATGTTTTTGAAAACTAATGCTTGCAAAAACGCTTATTGCCTTTTTTGGAGAAACATAATTGTTCCGTGCTGTTTTGGCCAGACCTCGCTGATGCCAGTACGGAAAATGGCACAGAAAAGATATACCGCCAATAGTGTGCAAATCGTACCCATGAAAAAAAAACCTCCAAACTCGCCAGAACTGCGCCCAATTGAAAAATACAAAACTTGATGAAAGGTGTGAAACGTAAAGTCCTTCTATTCGCATTTGGAAAATCGGAAGCCTACTCAAATAATGTTTCTGTGTTTTGTAGACGATGAACTTCAAAAAGAAATAGAGATTGATCATTGATATAATATTCAGTGTACATTTTATCATGTTTGACCAATTTTTGACCGCTCCACCCTTTAATTTTCAGGGAGTTTCAAAACGATGAATTTACACAAGTTTGTTGAGCAACAACCTACAATAAATATTAAACTACAATTGTAATTTAATGCGATAGGGTAGAGAACGATTTCAGCAACCGCGGACCCGATTTCAAGCACGGGGTAAACGGTAACTTACAGCACTCAATTTTCACAGCATGATGCTTCATCTAGTGAACCATCATTCTGCAAAAACTAAGCATTGTGGTTAACGTTTACCTCGTACTTGGAAAAGCGTTCCGGGTAGCTGAAACCGTTCCCTACCCTCCATAATCAGAATCCAGACTGATATGCACTCACGTTACTTGGGTGTCCCCTACTGTATGCTGAAGTTGTCTCCACTTCGCAAGCCTCGAAATTTGTGGAAGCTCTTGAGCACAGATTCGATTTGAATAACTCACCTTGATGTAGAAGGAGATGTTCGCTCATCACCATGACCATGGACATTAATGTTTTTGCTAGAATGAAAGATATGAAAAGAAAGTGTTGAAAGTTCCGTCAGTGTTCGGCACGTTAGAAATAGAACAGATGTTTTTGACAATTGAGCGAAAGGGCATGTGTACAGTAGTACTCGAACCAAACACGTCATCTTTAGCCTAACATCCCACTGCGGGGTACGTCGAGGCACGGACAAGTCCGCCACCTCAACAGGCAAAATAGCACAGCTGGTGATGCAAACACAAATGTTTAGATCTCTATGCAATCATCTCACAATCGACTGTAAAGTCACCAAGAAATAGAGCAGTATTCTCAAGAAACACAGCCTTATATAATTTAGTTAAAAATTGAGTCGTTTTTGACTCATTTTCGTCATTAGAGAAGTCACTCAAATTTGAGTTAATGCTACTTGGTTTGATAAGTCGACAAATCAAAAACATCCAGCTGATTTGGGTCGATGTTTTTGATTTGTTGACTTGTCAAAGCAACTTACATATACTCAAATTTAAGTGACTTCACTAATGACAAAAGTGAGTCAAAAACGACTCATAACTGAGTTCAAATGGTTGGCCGTGTACACTTGTGCGAGGACGCGCCAGTGCTCTTTCTGTGATTCGCTAGAGCAGTTGATAGTGTAAACGTCATCGGAGTAGTAGAAAATTTCCAAAAAAAGGGAAGCGGGAAGAATCATTGTTATTCCTTTCTTTGTTATGTAGCGTTATAGCAAATCTGCAATCACTGCTGTATATTAGCAAAAGAGCCCACGCCAGTTTGCTCACTGGGCCGCACGCGTCAGGGAATTTATCTTCATTCGCTTCTGTGAATTTGAGAGCTCTTCTTCTCACTCTAGAGCGATCGAGTGTAGTGTGAATGAAACCCATTGTTTCCACTCACAAGCGCTACTCGCATGCAAACACGGGGATGAATATAAACAAGAGAGAAGAGCTCTCGTTGAGGTAGGAAGAGTGTGGGGAAACATTAAAATCTCTCTTTTCTTCACTGAGGATATGGACATCACTGAGTGCAATGTCCAGTTTTCTCTCGGTGAATCTTTTGCAAAACTCATCTGATCTGCTGTTGTACCTTTTGTTACGCATTTATTTAAAAAAAACGACTAAATGTTCCGATTTTTCATCCAATTATCCTGCCACCTGGTAAATATATACAGTAAAATTTTTACAGCTCGATCAGTTTGTTTACAGCAGCTATGCCGAGAACAGTGAAAAAACGTTGATCTATTGTTTGTTCGTACCACCTGCTCCATCCGGGCCAAAAAAGATGACGGCCATCGTGGCCTGATTGCGGCATCGTCCATAAGATTCTCGACTTCTGCAGAAAGGAGAGTCCATCGAGCGGAAGCCTGCCCCCGGCCGTCCGACAGTTCAAGCGACCGGAGAATTCAACAGAAAACGGAAGACGGAAGGGAAGGTGACCACTTCTTTCCATGGTTTGAGCCGGAAGGTCAGTGCGACCTGCCAAGTGGTCAAGAAATATTTGGCCAAAATGGATATCCACATGCAGGAGCGGCAGTCCAAGCCAGTCGTGTCAGAGAACCAAGCGGACACCCGGAAGCAACGACTGAAGTATCTGTTCAAAGAAATGCTAACCCTTCTAACGTTCCTCTGCTCAATCCAGTCGTGAAAAAAATGCAATTAGTTAGAATATCTTTAATTGCTTTTTTGCGATCATAATGATAAAGGTTCATGGACGAATTAAAATTATAATTTTCTGAAAATGATTTTTCCGATTTCCGACCCTTGCTTATTTCCCGATATTTGTTTTAACTTAAAGGGCGATACGGTCAAAATTTGGTCACTTGACAAAACTTGACGTATTTCTTTCAATTTTGCATTTAAAAAACCTGAACACCCCTCATTTTGAAGGTGTGTGTGTAGAATGTTGCTCCTATTTTGATTTTGGAATTCACTCTTCAGTTGTCAAAATGCCGTCCAAGCAAGAAGAGCAGCGTATCAAAATTTTGCTCGCGCATCGCGAAAATCCGAGCTAAGGTGGACAAGGTGGCTGTACAAAATCTGATGGCAGGGGTCAAGCGTAAGGCCCGGCAATTCGGATTTGGAAAAGCGGAAGCCTAACTGAATATTTTTCCTGAATTTTATACTAATTGAACTTGAAAAAGAAATTTAATTTGTAGAAGGAGATGTTCGCTCATCACCATGAGGCACCAAGAGTGAACAACAATGTTTTTGGCTAGAATGAAAGATGTGAAGAGAAAGTGTTGAAAGGTCCGTCAGAGTGCGGCAGGTAGGAAAATTAACAGATGTTTTTGAAAATTGAGCGAAAGGGCATGTATCCAATGGTACTCGAACCATGGACGTCAATCTTTGCCTAACATCCCACTGCGGGGTAGGTTGTAGCGACGGAACAAGTCCGCCACTTCAACAGGCAAAAATTGACGCATGGAAAGACGCTCATGTACCACTGTGGCTTGTATAGTTTATTCTTAGCGATCTATTGTGTGCACTCTGTTTCAACCTTTCAACACTTTCTCTTCACATCTTTCATTCTAGCCAAAAACATTGTTGTTCACTCTTGGTGCCTCATGGCGATGAGCGAACATCTCCTTCTACTTCATAATCGTTACTCCTCGCACGGAGAATACATAACATAACAATTAATGTATAAATTTAATTTGATTTTTAAATAAACGATTTCACCGATTTACACGCGTTTTCCCTTGACCAAATTTTGACCGTATCACCCTTTACAATAAAGTATGAAAAAAAGCTTTAGAAATTACATAACAATCTCTCACATTGTAAAACGTTTAGAGTAATTTCACAGTACTATCAAGAGAAGTAAATTTTGTTCAAGTATAAATCTAATCTGGTGAAAAAAATCCTTTAAACCATTTAACTAGATGTAAAGACACAATGTATAGAACTGAGTTAAGTAAAAACCGTATTTAAATATTATGTTTAAGATATTTGAACTGTAATTTGGAACCATTTGTTCTATTTCTAAAACACTGGAATAATATGAGTCTAGAGATGCGTGACATACCATCAAAGCATCCGTAGCAATATACATAAGAGAAAGGAGTTTAAGAAATGTTTTTTAAGCACCACACAACGAGTTCAGATTGATATTGAATAAGGGAATAGTTAAGGTGATAAACAAGTATGATTATACTAACTTACTGCTAGGTGACTGCTTTTAACAAAATCAGTTTACTAATACAACGTTACATAATGACTATGATTTGTACTCATTTTGGCCTTAGAAGCATCCACAGAAGCATAATCTTAACTGATCAATAATTTACCCGAATGGTTCACTTTGCTTTCCCTAGCACTCCGATACATTTGAACTATGCGACCCTGCCACTGCTACATTGAAACAAAATTATCCAAAATCAGGCACTACGCATGATATCTCAAAGACTCTTTCCTTTTTCGACTTGGTCACAGTGAACAAACCGACCGACCACCACCACCATCACCAGCAGCAGCAGTGTGTCTTAATGTTTCCTAATTAAAATTATTGTCCCTTTTCGTTCTCCTTTCCCCGAAGCTCGCCGCTTTCTGCGGAATTGTGAGTGCACTGGCAGCAGCGACGAGCTTTTGGCCCAAAGTTTTTCCCTAATCGCGAACGCTGATGGTAGCAAGTGGAAAATTTCTCCTCAGCCATCGGGCCTTGGCCGTCGTAACGAAATGAGCGAACCGGATTCCGTTTGCGCACTTAAATGAGTCATCTCGAGTTGGAACGACGACTTTGAGTTTGCTTCTTGGAGCGGTAACTCATTTTTTGGGTGAAACGACTGTGTAAGTTCTGAAATGCAAATAATCCAAGTGAGGAGCGATTACTGCTGCTGCTGCTGTTGCTGCTGCTGCTGCTACTTGTGCTAATTTTTGTTCGAAGATTGTAATCGTGCAATGTGATTAGCAGTCAGCCCGGAGATTAAAATCTTCGAGATGATTTCGAGTAGCTGTGGCTTAGGCAGTTGATGAAGGCTTTTCCGTGGATTTTACTGTCGTCTTCTTAGTATAACTGCTAAGGTATTCATAAAAGTTAATCCGGAGGATGAAAAATAATTTAAAAATTTGGCCGAAGTTGCTTACTATCAACGACCAAACTTATTGCCCACGCAGTGATGATAATCTTCAATTATGGCACACGAAAATGTTCGAACATCGTCTTGCCTTCGCACGATCAAATAACAACGACGAAAGGTTGCACTTCGACAAACAAAATGGCTCCGCCGCCGCAAACTCAACACAAGGACGGACAGACAAATTACCGCATTCCATCGAGCTTTAGCCATTAAGGCATGATTTTCTTAACTCGGAAGATAGAATCCGTACAGCGACGACGACGATCAGATGAACATGGCGGCGGCAAGGCGGAGAAGAGTATTTTAGCACTCACCGTTCGCTGTTGGGAAACGACCGATGGAAACGACGGTATTCTGAAAGCCTCGAGGCATTCAAAGCAAACACAAGTTAAGTTGCCATGCCATTGTTGAACGTAGCTGGATGCTTCGGGGAATATGTATTTGCAGCGCTTTCGCTCGCATAAGCTTCAAGATTCTTTAAGATTCAAACCGGAAACTTTACATCGAGCGGCGTTAATCTCGTGAAGCAGACTTGAAATGATGCGCTTTTGATATGCGGAGTTGGATGCTGATAAATGGGTGTGAGGATGGAGTCCATGGCGCAAACATTGTGTGAGCGCGTAACATCGGATTTAGCATGCAGTGCCGGAAGAATTTAGAAATCCCTCAGCCATTGACGTGAGTTTCTTAACGTGAACTTTGTAGCCAATCAGTGCAGACAGACTGGCTTTGGTTCTGATCGTCTTCGAATGACAAACAACTAACGCTGTGGTTCTGTACAAGGTTGCAAATTTCACGCTTCGTTATTTGCATATCGTAAATTTAATCCATTTTTAACCAAAACGTACTGGCTTGCCGTTTATCAACGAAAGTTC
>JASCZW010008144.1:0-54445 GCA_034211315.2 Aedes japonicus
GTGGATCCAGTCAACTAGAAACGCATCCGTCTAGTCAAAACCCAATATTTTTTCAAACAAAAATATATTCTCGTAGACAGTGGCTAATGAACAATTCCGGCATCGAATTCCGAGAACTGCCGACGACAATGCTTTGTTTTGTTTCGTTTAACCTCTCGGCGCGAATCAATTTGTCACAATTGGAAACAATTCCCAGAATTCGAGCAGCATCAAAGAGGAGTAAGAAGCACGCACCGCGTAACTTTCGCCGTAACTTTCGGAAGGTAAGGATTCGCTCCAACGGACCGAGAAACTGTAGGTAGGTACTCCATTGAGCTAATCTTTCATTTTGCCCTCACTCGGGCGAGCAAAACCATCGAAAAGGATGACGTCTGTTACAGTAGGGGTACATAATGCCAAAAAATCATTCCTTCAAGAAGATAATTTGATATTTACCGAACATAAGAGCCTTTCTTCGAAATGTGCACAATAAAAGTTCACGCACGAAGTGGGATGAATGTAAATCGGCTGTTCGCGTTTTTTTTCCTGTGATGCAAGTTGAAGCGGGACGGAAGGAAGACATTTCAAGATCAAGTTTTATTACAGCATCTGCACGATGTAATTTTTATAAGGTACACTCAGGAACTCCCATCCACGCATGCCGGCGAATATCTCTCAACTCTTCAGTGTTGGAGGCAAAACATATTCAAAAAGAATACCGAACCGAACATCCTTCGCTTTCATGTTGGAAAGGGGGGTGGGGGTGAAAAAACGTTCAAGGAGGTGCTACGGAAGGCAAACACACGCTCCGTTTGGGGAAATGGAATTCTCGCATGGATCGTCAGTCGGTACTGGAATTCGCTTGCTTGCGCTCGATTTTGAATAAAATTTACGATGTCATATAAAACCCAAACAAAAGCTAATAAAAGTGAATATGCGAACGAACGAGATGATGCCTGTCGCCGTTTTCAATTCGAGGATAATCCCCCGCCGGGAAGGTCAGCGCATAGGGTTCACCCTTTGTTAACTAAGTTAGTTCATTAGACGGGGGGTAATGGCGTAATCATTTCACTTTGCTCGGCTTATCCGACGCTGCAGGATGTCGATCCTGGACGGGACCTGCGCTCTGATACTCGCATCGTGGTGAATTCATCCATTGCCAAAAATGTTGGATGTTGAGAATATCAGGTTCATTATTAGTATTAGAGCAACGCCAGTGCGGTTATTAAAGACAAGCTATTGCAGCATAATATCCTGAATCCAACAGGTTCCTCTCTTCTCGTCTACTTTTTGCTAATATCTTGAGATAAAAGCGTATCATATTGGATCAATAAACTCATGCAACAACACCTGTCGTCGAGCAGGGGGGTCTAGTGATAGGCTTTGAATTTCCCCAATCACCATTTGAAGACATGGCTGCCATCCCATGCTAATCCAGGTGCGTTGTTTATTTTGAACTAACGTGTCCAAAAAAAAAAAAAAGAAAGCAAAGGCCCATTTCGGCAACAATGTTACGGATATGAGCTTACAGCAGCTGCCAAGCGAATGGACCCGATTTACCGAGGCCAATCGATTGTGTCGTTTCTCTGTCCAGGCCTTGGCACGGCTGTGTATGAGGACTTCAAACTCTGCCACTGAAGGATTGAAGAGATATATTTTTATGCAAATTTCCCATCGAAAAGAAATGGTAAGCCTTTTCCTTCCATCAACGTTGTGTTAGTGTTTGGCAGTGGGGTGGGTAGTTGTAGTTGCTACGCACCAACCACACAATGCTGCTGATCTGGCAACGGGCTTCAATCGTTCATCCCTCAGGGTGGAGAGAGGGGGGGGCTATTTTCGAATTGGTGTGACACGAAGTGATTGTGGTCAGAATAAGCAGGAGGAGAGAAGACGAAAAGGACACTAGTGGGATTAGGCGTTGCTGGGGCACTGATGGCTGTTGGTGACGTGGTCGAATGAAATTTAAAATGCAAATTGGGTTGAATCGATATAGTGCCATAATGGACAACTGAGGGACGCAGCCGGGGGTGACGATTTAGAAAAGGGTAGGCTCGACTAAAGTGCGTTGATAGTGGTTTTGAGGTCTTTAACAAAGGAGCAAATGGATTGGTTGAATATGGATGGAGCCATTGCTCGCTGTAGAACAAATTTGAATGAAAATTGGATTCTTGCACTGAATAAATTGGTTCGTTGAAATCAACAATGTGAATGGAAGTTCCACAGGTCCTCAGCTTGAAATCTGAATTGTAAAAAAGGAATGGTGTATTTTGATTGGACACCAACGAAACAAAAAAAACTACAAGGTATAGCCCCATTGGATTCTTCGAACTGATGACGAAGGACTACGCAACTAAATGTTAGTCATTTAGTTTGCAAAACGCAATATTTTTGGAATTAATCATGCAATTTGGTGTGTTCTGGTGCCGAATAACATACAAAGGCTTGAAAAAAGTAGGAATTATTTTTCTGAGATGTCGTAAAGACTGCCATGAAGTTCAGTATTTAAAATCTAAAGTTGTAACAGTAGCTTTTTCCGTTACACAATGTTATGATATGTGTTAGAACATATTCTATGGTTGTCCTGGAAGACAAACAGACATTATAAGATAATATTGGGATATTCTATTTTAAGGTCTGTATCCACATTAATCCGGACACCTTCAAATCATTGTAACTTTTTAAATATTGCACGTAGGAATGAAAAATTTCACTGTGGTATGAGTCTACGATGAAAAAGACTATGATTGATGTTTGCATTTCATGTTTAGTATCTTGAAATGGCGACGAAAGAAAAACAAGTGCGCGGACGAATTTTGTACGGGCGTACGGCAAATTCTGACTTGTCAATACGGGACCTTGCAAAAACATTGGATTTGCCTAAATCCACTGTTCACGATGTGCTCAAATCATTTTCGGAACGTTTGACGGTGGAGAGGAAACCGAGAAGTGACAAAAACATTGGACGCGCTGATCCTGTCATGTTCCGAAAGGTGAAAAGGATATTGACGAAAAACCCGGTGGCTCGTAAAATGGGTTGTCGCCTGGTTTTGACCAAAAATCAAAACAACGTTTGGGACTTGAGTCGTTTAAAGTAAAAACAGTTCCAAATCGTAACGACAAACAGAACTTGGCACCAAAATTACGGGCTCGAAGTTTGTACTGTTAATATTTGACGAAGTTTTCATGCGTTGTTATGGACGATGAAACTTATGTCCTGGAGGATTTCAAGCAGCTTCCAGGGCTGGTTTTTTATTCTGCTATGGCCAGAAATGCTTCAACTGAGCATTTCAGAACGAAGAAGGCATCGAAATTTCTCAAAAAATACTTTGTGTGGCAAGCAATTTGCTCGTGTGACAAAACAAGTACATCTTTCGTCACTACAGGCACAATCAACAAGGAGATCTATAAAAAAGAGTGTCTGCAGAAGCGATTGGTACCCTTTATCAAAAGTTACAAAGAAAAACCTTTGTTCTGGCCCGATTTGGCATCATGCCACTATGCTAAGACTGTGATGGAGTGGTACCGAGCAAATCAAGTGAACATTGTACCAAAAACCTCAAACCCGCCAAATTGCCCAGAGCTACGACCAGTCGAGAGATATTGGGCTCTGATGAAGCGGAACCTTTCTGGAAAGAAGCAAGGAACCAAAGACATCAAACACTTCCAGTTCAAATTTGGACAAAGACGGCTTCTTCAGTTTTCTGAAGAGTCAGTACAAACCTTAATGGACGGAGTTAAGCGCAAAGTTCGATTGTAGGCCAGATTTTGGAATGCATAATACCTGAATAACTATGTTTTGTCTTCACGAACTAGCTGTTAAAAGCAAAGCATACCCATGAAACTACTGATTACTACTTATAAATCTTAAGTTCTGAACTCGTCGATTGGTCAGTTTGTATAAACTTGAGCATCTCAAGATAATCTGATAATCACTGGTGACCTTACAGAGGATTCACTGAATGTGTTTGAAGGCATATCGTCACCTTTCATATGTTATAAAGCTAATTATTTTACGACTGTAGCTCCCAACTTCTGAACTCAAGAGCAGTTTTGGTGACTTAAAACATCTCAGTATGTTTTTTGACCTTCCAGAAGACTCATTTAATTTAGTCAAAACTAAATATTGTCACTTTGTTTGACCCAGAAAGCTACAGTTACAGCTGAGCATTTGAAATTTTAAATTTCAGGATAGCTTGTATAACAAAGAACATCCCAGATTATCTCATAATGTCTGTTGTTCTTCCAACACATTCAATCAATATGTTTCAATAAAAATATAGCTATGGGTAGTTTGGATGACCTTGAACATATCATATTGTTTTTTTAATGTTTGTTGACCTCTAAGAATATTGACTGAATATGTTTGAATATTTATTGTAGCGTGGAAAAGCTGAATAATTACTGTTGCAACTGTAAATCCCAAGTTCTGAATGCCAGGACAGTTTCGAGGACCTAGACCATCTCATGATTATGTTCTTGTATATTTTTACGTTTGAAAATATTCACTGAATATGCTTGAATACGTAACTTAACTTTGTAGAGCCCAAAAAGATCCTGTTACTACTGTAGATTTCAAGTTCTAAACTCAAGGACAGTTTGGATTATCTGGAGGATCACGAAATTTTAAATTAATGTCTTTTGACCTTTCAAAAGATTAATTGTATTTGTTTGAATACTTATGGTCACTTTATATAACTCAAAAATACAACTTTTACAACTGAAGATCTTAAATTTCGAAGTTCAGGACAGTTTGGATGACTTAGATCATATCAGTAAAACTCATTTTTTTATGTTTTGAAAATATTCACTGAATATAGTAGAATAAAAAGCGAAACTTTCTATATCTAAAAAAGCTATAGTTCCTACTGTAGATCTTAAATTATAAACTCAAGGACAGTTTGGATGACCTAAAACATCACATGGTTATCAAATACTGTCTGTTGACCCTCCAAAAGGTTCACTCAATATGTGTGAATACATATAGTAACCTTATATAGCCCTAAAAACTACCGTCACATCCGTAGATCTGAAGTTCTGAACTGAAGTATATCTTGGATAACCTAGAATATCCTGGAAAGATACAAAAATATTTAACGTTTATCAAAGAGAATAATACGTATGCATTTTCAACACATTCTAAAACAAAGCCTTAGACTATTAATAAGTCATTTATTTTTTCTTCCTGATTTTTTTTAATATTCAGGATGTTCTAGGTCGTCAATTAGGCCTCTAAGGCCTCATACGTTTTTATGTTCTTCAGATAGAAGAATTTTCGAAGTAAGTTTACAGTTTTATTCAGTCTGTGTTTTATACAGCTATTTTCCTTTTAGGGTCATATGTAGCCCTTAAGGCTTGAGGGAGTTAATATACTTTTCAAGGCATGGCGTGTCATTTCTGAATGTTTCAATAGTATGTGGCAGAAAATCAACATTTTCCTCTATTACAATTAATGCGTAGGAAAAATTTCGAACGATTGGTGCAAAAGTTTTAAAAATCTTTTGAGAATTAACTAAGATGTTAATGCTCAAAACTTCGACCAGTCAAGTTATAAGTACGAGACACTGAAGAAGTCTGCCCATTGTAGACGAAATACGCGTATCTGTCAAGATAAGCAAAGGAAGTTGGAATTAAATGGAAAATACTAATTTTTCTTCTAATTTCTAGTTACAGGTATTCAACTAAACAGATCAAACTCTCTAGGATTCACGATAAAAGATATCGAAACAATAAAATTTTCTTTGATTCCTGCATTAATTCATCATTTCACAAAACCGCCTCCCCTCTCTGTCATGCGGACTTACGACAATTAAGACTTTGGCCAAATCCGTAAAAAAAAGAACTTGGCATATTCATCATCTCTCTGGTCGCATTATTTATCAGTTCCTTTCCGGTTTTCGCCACGAAAACGAAACGCGTATAGTTCCGAGGCCAGATCTGGCCAGAACACGACATCGTCCTTCGGGTGGTGTTTCGTAATGAAGGCCGCAACTTCTGGTAAATATTTCGTACTGTACACACCACCAAGTCCTGAAGAAGAGAAGAGCGGTTTGATTATTACCTTCTCACTGACTGTCAGCTACAAGAGGGCCATCTTCAGGAACTTCGTGCGGGAGATATACTTCGCGTCACTGCTCCCTTTCTTCCTGGGGGACGTGAAATAGCCAGCTTCCTGCCAGTCATTGCCGTTAAGCGTCCGGTACGTCTCGTCGTCCATGATCACAACCACGTTGTGCTTCGCAAGGAAGACTGGCCTTGTCCAAATACTATTTGACTGTCTGGCCGGTCGCACTAATCTCTTGACGCAAGGCTCGATAGGATTTCGCCACCTTACCTTTCGTCTTCCACTTGGGGCTTAGCTTAAGTTGACTGACTGCGCGCATCAATGGTTGCTACTCCGTGATTGCCCTACACACTACCAAAATCTCATGTAAATTTTTGTCCCTGAGTCCTTTAGCACATAAGAATGTGTTAAAATGTCGCCGAATTGCGTAATATCTAAGTGTGTAGTAGCACAATTGTTGCAAACCTGTTATAATAACTTGATCGTGCTCAAATGATTCACAATCAAGTAGTTGTAAGTAATAAGGTCGGTTTTGTGTTGCTGGGGTGATCAGAATCAGTGAAATTTAACAATGAATCAGCTGAATGGGGTTGAGAGTAACCGGCCATTCTCACTGTACTCAATTTCTATAATAATCAATAACGGCGCCGGCCACGTCCTTGCAACCAGGTGGGAATAGGGAAGGAAAGTTAGTGTGACCTTTGCTGTTTAGGGACCGTGTTTACCTCAGCATCCCTACAAAGGCCACAGGAAGGAGGTTTTTCTGTGTTAGTTGGATAGGGCTCGATGGATCATGATTCACCTTGATAAGTGATGTGAGCTTATAATTTAGTTCATATAATTCAGCGGACAAAATAGATAACAATTACCTGTTTCGCTCCGCGTTTTTTTGAGAACACTAACCACCTCTCAACTATCTTAAAATCCTCTATGGGGTCCGACTGGTTGACGTTCTAATTCTTCCAAGGTATCTAAGTGATACCTATCCAAACCCGCCATGTTTCCCCCATGTGGCATTACAGGGTGACGAAAATAGCATCGTATCTCGAACTTATCAACATCGTCGCTACCTTTTCGTTTTCTTCAGAATACCTGCTCCAGCGAATGTTTGATCAAAATTTCCTCCACCGGCTCAACCGGCTTGCACCTGTCAACCAAACTCAACTTTCGGCATCGCTCCAAGAGTTGTGAAAATCTCTCCGGACACTCCGGATAACCGGTATCCTACAAACACCGATGTTCGGCAAACTTATCATCGTAAACCAGTCTCTCACTCTCTTTCTCTCTCTCTCTCTCTCTCTCTCTCTCTCTCTCTCTCTCTCGATCCGGAAAAAAAAATTAAAACCTTCGCAGTCAACGAGCAATGGACTAAACGCAAGATATTTTCCGCGATTTCACTACTATTCGACCCGCTTGGTCTAAACTCTCCAGTGGTTGCTTGACAAAAATTCGGATGTCACTTCTCTGGTTGACCACTGTCAATTGGGACGGTTGAGTTCCGGAAGATATCTGCATCAAATGGCAGGTTGCCTTCACTACGAGCAGTTGCCTTCACTGCAATCATACAAGGCTCCCAGATACCTTTTTGTGTCCGATCCCATTGAAATCCAGTGCCACGTGTTCATAGCACCACTCAGTTTGCCACGATCAGAGCTCTGTGCTGCACTCTTGGGAGCAAAACTTTACGCTTGGGTCTCGGCAGCGCTGGGTATGGAGGGAGTTCCTTGCTGGTTCTGGTCGGACTCGACAGTAACCCTTCACTGCTTCAATGAATACGCGCAGCACCTGGCAAATGTTCATCGGCAATTGCACCTCCGAAACTCAGCAACTGACTCATGGGCACCGTTGGTATCGCGTGAAGGGAGTGGACAATCCTGCTGACTACGTCTCTCGTGGCATGTTTCTGAACCCCGAAGAAGACTGGCCAAAACATCTAAATTTGGAACCAGTATCTGACGACGGGTTAGAGAAAACAAAGAATGTGCTTATGATGAACGTAACCACCCCAGACGTTTCCCTATACGAGCGCTATTCGTCCATTTGGAAACTCGTCCGGGTAACAGCGTATGTGCTTCGCTTTATCCACCGTTGTCGTTTGAGAACAAAACAACAAGAGCCTTTCCTCTCGGTATTGGAATTGCAGTCTGCCAAAGAAACACAAGTCGAGTACGTGCAGTATCAAGCTCTCTCTGAAGAAATCAGAGTGTTGAAAAGAAGCAATCCCTCTCAACGAAGTCCCCTTTGCGAAATTTGCGTTCTCGAAATCTGAGCAAAACTCCTCAGTCTCCCCGGCATTGGCCTAGGTTGATTGCAGAACATTTCCATGCCTTAATCATTGCATTCTGGTCCCCGAATGACACTGGCTTCTATGCGGCAAGAGTTCTGCCAATGCAGTGTGTCACAAGTGTCACAACTGTTCCCCAGCACCGCCCTGCCCCTATTGCCCAACCCATCGGCCAAACTCCCGACCATTCTCAATCACTGGTAGATCAGTCATCGAAACCAGTCCATCGTCGTGCCGTACCACATAAAGCTTTCATCGCCGTATTTATCTGCTCCGTCACGAAAGCAGTCTATTTGGAGTTGATATGCGATCTCTCCAAGGAACCGTTCATTTTTGACTTACCCGGCTTTATTGCTCGCCGCAGCCTACCTGTTGAGATGCACTCAGACAATGGGACCAACTTCCAAGAAGTTTTGTCAATTTCTCCTCAGTTTTCGCGACAAAATTGTTGGAGTAGATCTTACGCTTCAGGTTCGCCCAGAACTTTTCGATGGGACGCAGCTGGGGGACGTTGGGCGGCATCGCCGACTTGGGTACCACATAGATATTTAGCCGCTTCATCTCCTCCAACAATCGTTTCGAGCAGTGGACCGACACCAGATCCGGCCAGAACACCGGGTCTTCGCCCTAATGGCATTTCTGGATGAACGACGCAACTTCCGGCAGGCATTTTGTACTATAAATTTCCCCGTTTTCAGCCAGTCCGGAGTGAAAGAAGAGCGGCTTTGACATCCTCTTCTCGCTGATTGTCAGCCACAGCAGCACCTTCTTGGGGAACTTGTGTGAAATGAACAACACCTCGGAGCTCCCTGCCAGTCGTTGTCATCCAGGGTGTTATAGGTCTCGTCGTCCATCACCAGCGCCACGTCCCGATTCACCAGGAAAATCGGGTCAACCATCTTATTCAGTCGCCGCCGCTGCGCCATTTCCGAGCAGCTTCAAATCCAGTGGACGCGACTTCCGCTTCCTAACATGGTATGTTCATGTACGCCAGGTACTTCTTCATTGTTTGGCTAGTTGAATCGACTGCAAGCCAAGCGCACGTAGCGATGTAGCCACTTTTCCCTCGGTCTTCCTCTTCAGCATCCTTTGGTGCTTCTTGTCGCTCAGGTTCGTCGGCCGTCCGGAACCGGGCTTTCGTTCGTCTAATAGTGCCAAGATGTTGTAGATGCCGGAACGGGTGTATCCGGCGTCCACAAAGTGCCCCACGATGTCCGTTTTTGACGCGGTGGGATGCCGTTCTTTGAACGCGCACACTTCTGAACTGAGTTGCTTCACTGTTTTTGCCATCACGGTTAGAGTTCGACTGATTGAGCTGGTCAAACGTTGTCTGCTGACTCATGGGTTATTATGATTGATAATGCCTGGGTAGTTTTGGCATTGCGGGTGAAGGTAAATCCATGAAAAATCTGCAATTTTTGTAAATCTTTGTAATCATTTCAGATTATTCCACTGCTGCTTTCCATAGCATGCTGCAATAGATTGTAGTAATACATCATTACCATCATCATCATCAATTGGCCTCTTGTCACTATGCTAAATCCGTCCTGGAATGGTACAACAGGTCAAATACGTGCCAAAAACAGCCAACCCACCAAACTGGCCAGAACTTCGCTCGATAGAGAAGTGCTGGGCTCTAGTTAAGCGGAAACTCTTCGAAACTAATAAGAAAGCAAATGGATGATTTGATTAGATGGAGAATCGTCACGGCGGGCGTATCTGAGGATACCGTACGGAACCTGATGGTGGGTGTACCACAGGAAGTTCAAGAATTTCGCAGAAAGAAGGATTAACACCATCCTAATCAACTGTTTCTACTGTAGATATAACTCCGTTATTATGAAATGAACAACCGGTTTTGTTAAAGCTATGTGTAATTTTTTTTGCTGCCATTATTTAGGGTGTCCAAAATTCAACGTGGACAGGCTTTAAATAAAAATATCCAAATAAATAATTTCAAATATTCACCTAAATCACATCAGCCTTCATCGAATCATTTTCGATTCCAAGAACGTCAAATTGAAAATTCTTCGGTAGGGCTTGCGTTCCGGGAAGAAAGCTAACTACTATCGCCCCCAGAGTGCCCGAGCGGAATCAGCCCAACAGTTCGGTTGTGCTTCTCGGTAGCCTTTGTTGTTCGACCAGCATCGTCATTATAAGTTGTTCTAACTTGGCCTCGGCAAAAACGTGAGGACCAGGGTGCATCGAAAAGTTCAATTTGTTGAGATAACTCCTCTTAGCGTGCTTCCATTTAGCTCGGGGTATTGTAGGGGGTAACAACAACAGCAACCGGTGAACACTGGAGGCGGGGGAGGGGGTACTCTCAATGGAGTGTAATGAATGCCCCCCGCGATAAAGTTTTCAGTTTTATTGGATATAAGCACTCTGGTCGGTTCGTCGAGCAATTTTTACAAGATTTCACATTTCTTGCACGACTTTGGAACAGCTGGCTTACTCCTGCCCGCCGGCGTTTGAATGGACCTAACTTTTGCTTTTGTTGTTATATTTTCCCGAGGAACTGTAGGGATTGCTTTCGAATTATTTTTATTATTTTTTCGATTGCCAGTTTCCAATCGCTATTTACCCCCGCATGATCCAGAGGGATTTTTTTCATTCAAGCTCACGGTTCGCGGACGATGCGAGAAAGGACTATCTTATCTTCACGGGAGTGTCGCCACCGTTTGTTGGCCACCGACTCGTTTGACAACCACAAATGGGACCGATTATCGAAGAGAAGATTCTGGTTTGGAAGCAAATTGCCTGGAGGGAAATACGGGAGCAATTTCAGATAAACAGAACTGTCACTGGAGGATAGGATAAATGTAGATAACATTTCAATTTGCTGTTGATGGCAAAGTTTCTCTGCTTCCAGATCAAACCAGGTCATCCCGATTATCGAACTCAGTTTAGCTATTCTATGAGGCTTCTTGGATGAAAACACGAAAAAATCGGCAGCGGCATCGTAAGTAGCAACGATAGCTCAAAATTGTCCCTCAATGTTCTTCAAATGAGTAGTGATCGAGTAAAACATCTCAAATCTCAAAAGGAATGTGAAACTCAGTTTTCAAAAAAGTAATAGAGAAAAAATTCTCCAATTATTGCGCAGCATAAAAAATCTACCTTTTGCTGCTAAGGACTGTATCGAAAACGAGTTATCAACAAATTTTCCTTTGAAATCCTATAAAAAATCAGGCTTGATTCAAACAAATTGATGATTCTTTATTGTTCAAGATTGCACAATGTGAAAACTGAATGAAATTTATTATTCTCTCACGAATTTGCGAATTTTTCATGGAACCCTTTTTATCATGTTCCGGACAAGAGCTTCATCACATTTTTTGGATGCCTCAGCTCAAATTTATTTGAAGTGAAACTTCCCAGCTGCTTCACCCATCTCTTTGAAGAACCTCTTCACAATCGCCCAATAGCGTTCAATGGGCCGGATCTGAGGGCGATTTAGCGGATTGATGTCTTTTTCAACGAAATCTATGAGTTAGCCCGTTTCTTGAAATACGGAAGAATTTTGTTGCTACATATAAACAGTGCTGAGCTCCATCACGGTACTGACAGCGTTAGAATTGACAAATGAGATTCTTGCAATTGACAATCAAAGCAACAGAAGAGCATCTCACTCTCTCAAACTTCTCATCATCATGAAATAACAACCGAGAGATATTTCTCTCTCGCGTTTCTCACTCATTTTCTATATCTTGTACAAGTGTTATGTGATACGATCGTATCACCAAGAATAAATATACCGTCATGGAAATTGACCGTCATTTTACTTCTCTAGTAAACAGACGATCATGATGGTCATCGCTAGTAGCGGTGTTTCTACCGTCAAAATCAGGAGACATTACCCCGTCAGTGGCGATATGGCCGCAGATTGAGCTTTACGATTGAAGGTTCAGTTGTTGTTTTTTTTTCCTTTAACCCTTATGTGTTTGACAGGGTACCCGGGTACCTTTTAAGGTTTTACACTACGGAATTTCATTTTTTTTAACAGGAAGCTGAAATTCACTGACATGTTTGTAAAAAACGGAAGGCGAATTTTTGAATAAAAACATTTTGTAAAGTACCAAGAGGGGCCGAAGGCTGTTCGACAGGCTGCCCGGGTATCCACCAAATTCAAATGATTGGAACTCTGGCAATTATTGACCGATTTTAATTCTTTTGGCACCGTGACCATTTGGAATCATTTGGTTTCCGGTGTTCCGGGTTTCCGGGGCTGTGGTGTGGCACGGAGACACTATTTGGGAATATCAATTGAATTTCCGGGAATAAATGTCAATATCTTTGGAAAAATTCTTAAAAACTATGTCTATTCCATTGTGGGCCATAAGCCGATTTATCCCCGGAGCGGCCATTCTGTAACAGGTTTCCGTGGTGCCTCGAGTGGCCATGAACATTTTCAGAAGAAAACCCTACGAATACGGGCAGCAAAGTTCATGAAATTTCTCCAGTAGGATATTTTTCAACATTTAGTGGCCATCTGATGATTTGTTTTCGGACCTGTCAGGTTCCGAGGGGCCTCGAGTGGCCATTAATATTTTTAAAAGGAAACCCTGGCAATATGGGTTTCAAAATTCAGGAAATTTATCCAGAAGGCTATTTCTCAACGTTTTGTGGCTATCTAATGATTTATTCTCGGGCCGGTCATTCCGGAACAGATTCCCGTTTGGCCTCGAGTGGTCATGGACATATTTAGTATATGGGTATCAAAATTCATAAAATTTCGCCAGAAGGATATTTATCAACGTTTAGTGGCCATCTGATGATTTGTCATCGGACCTGCCATTCCGGAACAGCTTCCCGTGGAGCCTCGAGTAGCCATGAATATTTTCAGAAGGAAAACCTGGCAATATGGGTTTCAAAATTCATTGAATTTCTTCAAAAGGATATTTCTCAATGTTTTATGGCTAGTTTTGTTAATGGCCTCGTGAGACCCGACGGGAACCTGTTCCGAGATGACCGTTCCGAGGACAAATTATCAGGTGGCAACAAAACGTTGAGAAAAAGCCTTCTGGAGAACCTTTATAATTTTGAAACCCATATTGCCAGGGTTTCCTTCTAAATATGGTAATGGCAACTTGAGGACCCACGGGAACCTGTTCCAGAATAACCGGTTCGGGGACAGATCATCAGATAGCCACAAAACGTGGAGAAATAGCCTACTGGGGAAATTTGATGAAGTTCCGAAACCCCACGGGAACCTGTTCTGGGGACAAATCATCAAATGGCCACAAAACGTTCAGAGATAGCCTTCTGAAGAAATTTCATGAATTTTGATACCAATATTGCCAGAGTTTCCTTCAAAGTTTGTTTCTGGCAACTCGAGGACCCACGGGACTGTTCCAGAATAACCGTTCAGGACAGATCATCTGATGGCAACAAAACGATAGAAATATCCGCCTGGAGAAATTTCTCGAATTTTTATACCCATATTGGCAAGGATTCCTTCTAAATATGTTTATGGCCATTCGAGACTACAGGGGAGCCTATTACAGAATGGCCGTTCCAGGAACAAGTTGGCATATGATCCACAATGAAATAGAAATAGCTCGTGGGAATTATTCCAAGGATCCGGGAAATCCAATTGAAATTTCCTAATAGTGTATCCGTACTGGACCACAGCCCCGGCAACCCGGATTTCCGGGAACCAGATAAATCCAAACGGATATTGCCGATAATATCCATGAAGGAGGTGAGTTTTTGAATCTAACGGTGCCAAAAGAATTAAAATTGGACAATAATTGCCGAGGTTAACACCAGAGGTTAACACCTATTATTATGCTGAAAATATTTGTCTTGCATATCGTTCTCAGAGATAATTAGTGAGTGATTGATTTTCCTACTCTCTTCATATCACATTCTCCAGCAGTCATGTATGCTTTTGTCACAAACGGTCAAATGAGATCAACCTGTTTGTGAGTGACACAGTATTTGACCATCATTCGTGAGTTCTAATGATCATGAGAAGATGATGGTCATAGTCTTATAACCGTCATGAAAATGCACAGCACTGCATATATACAAGGTAATTTTCAAACAAGATGTCAGACGTAAACAAACATGTCCTATCTTAAAAACATCAAACAAATATATGACAGATCGATTAGTCATATAAGTAAATCTAGATTCGAATTGCATGAAACGTACATCTACATGACTTAACTAGTCAAATTTCACTTTTATAGATCTACAGTATGATTGGGTACGCTTCTGATGTGAAGGCAGCAACCTTTTCTGCAGACACTCGGGTCGATAGATTTCCACATTTATTGTTCCGGTAGTGTAAACTGGTAGACTTCACACCGCAGGAACATATTGCTTCCGTTTTGCACTGTGTTTGGCGATTTTCTGCTTCTTGTAGATGTTCAGGTTGCTCCGTTTCTTGATACGTCTAATCATCCCGATGCTTGTTCTTGCTCTATTGGGCAAACCACGTATCCACATTGATCTGTTCTTCCGAATTTGAAGCCTTTTCTTTGAGCCACCACCTTCTGATCCAGTTGGAAGAATTTTCTGCCTCTTCCGGGCATTCCATAAAAAAAACAGTGATCTCCAAACTTGGTTATGGTGGATTTTACACTCACGTGATGAGTTCCATAGCGCTACGCCAATTGTCACGCAGCTACACCCTTTTCACGAAGCGATGTGCCCAAAACTCTGTTTTGCACGTCTTGTTCAGTACGTGACAATTTGAAAATGAAGAATTTAAACCGTGCAAATTAGTAAACAAACGAAAGATGACTTTCAAACGCACAGCATGCTATGATGAACAGATTAGAACCAGCGGCTGGGTATTCATGAAGAAAATGATTATATATTTTGGCTCAAGAAGAACTAGCACACCGGTCCCAAACTCGGTCCGAAGCTTAATGCTTCGCCCCTAATAACGTTACTCACACCAACATACCCTCGAAAAATCTGTCAATAAAAGCGAATCAAAACAAAAACAAAGGTGCAAGTTCCGAAAGGTACCGAAAAGCGCAAGAGTGTATTGCAAGGTGCAGACTGCCAGGCGTACTTTGGAGCTAGGGATTCTACAATAGTGAACCAATTACAAATCGCTAGTTTCATATTGATAACATAACAAATATATGCAAATAATACATTCTCTAGGGAAAACTAGGGCCAGATTGCCATGTTAACGAAGCTCAAATTAAGGAGCGTATTTTTTACAGGGTGCGGCAGAAAATAATGCAAAAATGTTCAAATGAGTATTGGGTTCATTCGTGTAGCTAGTGACTAATTTCTGTCGAAAGTGTATTTGTTTATGTTTACTATCAAGTTCTGCATCAAAACACTCTATTTGTTTTATTGCAAATTCGTCAAAATGTTCGCGAAAGAAGTGATCACCAGTTTGTTGCTCGCCCAGAACAAGCCGAAAGAGATTGCCAAAGTGGTAGAGTGCCATTTGGCAACAGTTTACCGCATAAAAAAGTCCCTGCAGGATGGTCCTAAGCAGCGGAAGCCGGAAAGCGGACGTCCGCGCTATGCACGCGCGCCGAACGTGATCCAATCGGTCCGTGCACAAATTGCTCGCAACCCGGTACGTTCCATAAGAAAACTTGCAAAGGAAGCCAATATTTCGGAGAAATCCATGCGGAGAATCATCAAAGAAGACCTGCATGCATATTCCAGAGCCAGAGTGAAACGCCACTTGATTACGGACCGGTTCAAGGAACTACGAGTGACTCGATCCCAGAGATTGCTTTCCTTGTTGAAGAAGGAAAAAATGATAATCCTATTCTCCGACGAAAAGCTTTTCACCATCGATGCTGTGGCCAACAGCCGCACGGACCGGTTCATTTCGCCACAGAAAATGGTGATCGTTTCGGAAAACGTGAAATTCGAATTTCAAACCTAACATCCGGCTGGTGTCATTATGTTTGGCTTGGTGGCGTCCAACGGTTTGAAAATGCCACCTGTTTTCATTGATGCTGGAGTTAAAATCAATACCGAAGTGTACATCGGTATTTTAAAGGACCAAGTGTTTCCCTGGGTGAAGGCCAACTTCTCCAAGGACCAAAACGTTGTCCTACAGCAGGATGGAGCGCCGTGTCACACGTCCAATCGAACCCAACAATGGTTGAACGATAACATGAAGTTTTGGCCGAAAGAGGCCCCCTAGCAGTCCAGATCTTAATCCGTTGGATTATTTGATTTGCGCATATGTTGAAGCACGAGCCTGCAAAACATCACACCCTAGTGTGAAAACTCTGAAGTCAACCATAACACGCACATGGCAGTCAATGTCGGAGGACTACGTCCGAAAGGCATGCTTTGGCTTCCGGCGTCGGCTCGAGGATGTTATTAATAAAAATTGATGAAACATTGAATAAATTAGCTTAAAAGGACTTTATAAAGATAGCTGCATTCGAAAATGTTGATATTATTGCTTGAATTAGTTGAAAATGGGATTTGAAAAAAATAGAACAAATTTTCGCATTATTTTCTGCCGCATCCTGTAAAAGATTATCTTTATTAAAACGGCTTGAAATCTTGATTGAATTTGAGGCCAAAATAAGAAGAAAGCATGATTCTTTTAAGGCGATTTTTTATACTTATGGAGTAAAATGACCTGTTGTATTGAGTGTGAGCTGACCACCCGAGGTTGCTACTCTGTTATTACTAGATCAGCTATAGCTACACAGAGAACCAACAGATAATGCTTGGGACTAACATACATCCTAAGGCAATACCTGGACCAGCCTCGCCTGAGTGCAGGGCAAATGAAGAAAGGGTAGGAATATATTGACATGATACTCGCTTTTCTAAAAGCCGAGCACACCCTTGTATTTCCACGAGAAATCACTGGGATGTTGGATAACAAGATTTGGTGGCAGCATGGTTCGTTTTGCTACTGAAGCAGTTTGCACATTGTAGACGAAATACGCGTATCTGTCAAGATAAGCAAAGGTAGTTGCAATTAAATGTAAAATACTATTTTTTTCTAATTTCTATTACAGTTATTCCGCTAAACAGCTCAAACCCTCTAGGATTCAACAATTTTAGTTTTATACCAGCCGTTGGACACTCCTCTTGTTTTTGTTGTTAAAACTACGTTCAAAACTGTTTTGTCAACCAACACATCCTCTATGCATCTTTAAAGCAGAAATTTGTACAAAGTGGCCCACTCTATATGCGGTTGTGAAAACAAATTAATAAAACCTTTAAAAGACCATAAAGATGTTGCAAATGTTCTAGTGAAAGATGGTATGACCACTTGAGAACCTTCATCAAACCTATTGGCTGCCATCAAAGCCAACACAGGGCCAAATGGCCACAGCTGTCAAACTTCACGGTGATATCGTGGTTGATTTTTGTTGTTCTGCTTTGTTCGATTCTTTGCTCTTCTGATTCATTTACCAGTAAATAATATCTTCGAAAAATTATAATTTCATTGCAAATAATTTTATGGTGAATATTGGCACGATAAAAGCTGAAAATTAATGCGCCCCGGAAATAGCGTGAGTTAACAGCATCGAAAATAAAATTGAAACATATATATCCCATAAATTATGAATTTCCTGAAAATTGATGGAATTCAATCAGGTTATCCAAAAGGATGTCGAAATTGGTCTCCGATCTACAGTTTATTTGTATCACATTTAAAATTTGGAATTTATTATTCCTCATTTCAATTATTTCACATGTTTCAAAATGGCGATTGGAAGAAATCACAGTTTTGTCAAAAAGCCAAATTATCTTCGCAATGGCTACTATGAAACTATTTGGTCATTTGGTGACTTTCCTCAATGCCAAATTTCCGTATAATGCATTTACTGGAGGCGAAATGGTTTCAAAATGCTTTTTCAACTGATCATAATAAGATAATTTGAATGAGTCCTAAAACGGCATTTCAAAACAGCATTTCACGAGTTCATAAAGTCAACAGAAAACCTTTGATAGGATTGAAAGGAATGTTAGAATACCAGGTTTCAAGATCGTTCTAAAGAAACTGTGTAGGTTCTCATAAACCTGACTAAAATAAAGGGCAAACACGAAATTATTGCGACACCGAAAATGTCATACCAATTTTTTTATAATGTTTAGAATCAAACCAAAATTTTAGGGTAGTTTTATGCATACATTTACTTCAAAAATCAAAAGAAAAGTTAATCGATGGAGCCTTGAGTTTAAAATTGAACGCATTTTCGCTTGATGCCCTCCATCAGAGTCTTTACAGTGTCATCCGGTACCAGTTTCTCAGTTTTTTTTTTCCATTTTCTTAACATGTCCGTCTCGCCTTTGACTGTCTTCTTGCTCTTCCGAAGTTCCCGCTTCATCATTGCCCAGTACTGCTCCACCGGGCGCAGCTCCGGACAGTTTGGCGGATTCATGTCTTTGGAACAAAATGGACAGAATTGGCCTCATACCACTCCAGGACACTTTTAGAATAGTGGCATGATGCCAAATCTGGCCAAAATAGAGTAGCTTTGTCGTGCTGCTGCAAGAACGGCAAAAGGCGCTTCTCGAGGCACTCAGATTTGTAGATCTCGCCATTTACTGTGCCCTTTGTCACGAAAGGCTCACTCTTCAGTTCGCAAGAGCAGATGGCCTGCCAAATGAGATATTTGGAGGCGAACTTCGACATTTTCTTCTTCTTAAATTTGTCGTCCACATAGAACTTGCTCTTGCCGGTGAAAAACTCCAACCTCGGAATTTATATACGTTTCGTCGTCCATCACACAGCAGCCATATTTTGTCAGCATCTTCTCGTAGAGCTTCCGTGCCCGAGTTTTAGCCGTCGATTGTTGCCGCTCATCGCGGTTTGGGAAGTTCTGTACCTTGTATGTATGTAGTCCAGCTCTCTTCTTTGCATTCTGGACGTAGCTCTGCGACATGCCGATCCTTTTAGCCAAATCACGGCTTGAGACGTTGGGATTTGCTTTAATCATCCGCTTCACCTTTCCCTCCGTCTTTTTGTTCTCCGGTCCCGGTTTTCTTCCAGCTCCTTTGCCGTGGTCCAACGTCAACCGCTCCTGGAACTGCTTCAGACAGGTCAGGAAATTCCAGGTGTTTGGAAAGAATTTGTTCTCTCGACTCGCGTTGGTTCACCTCCATTTTCGTTGAATCGAAAAACACGACTTCGAGTTTGACAGCATGTAAACAATACACATCAATGAGAAAGTGTGCAAAATTTGGTTGATTTTTACCCAATGGTAAAAAAGTTATGCGCTGTTGAATGTGTCGCAATAATTTCGTGTTCGCCTTTTATAAACCCTTTTGGCACCCCTTGGTACCATAATAAAACCAAATTGATTTCCAGTGGCGTTCATAAAACTTTAATAAAACTTAGTAAAGCTGGATGGTTTTGGCAATATTACTTGGGTATGCACAGAATCAACTTGTCATTTTTAATTGATTTCTTTCTGGAAATGCGCTTAAACTCACCAAACATTGAAATTGATTAATAAATGCATGCCTGAAGAACCCATTTGGTTAAAGCGATTTCGACCAGCTGTTTCGTTAGGCATGTTATTTTATGCTTGGGCCATTGAGCTCGAATCTCTTCGGTCTGAGTAGTCTTCATTGAGGAAATCAGCAAGTTGAAGCTGAGTATATCGCTCAACCAACGCAGCATAACACCACCCTTTCCCAGACGATCATGTACACCAAATTGCCCAAGCTCATTAGCCGGATTGCTTGAAATGAGGCTCGCATGAAAGCACTACCAATTAATTCATCTATGCAAACAGGTCAACGAACAGCAACCATTTCGAAAAAAAAATAGGCAACACTGAATGGGCTCTTACGACCTATCCACCAACTCAGCACCGGGTCTGGCACACAGCCGAAGGCATAATTTCCTCCGTCGTAGTCTATAGCTGGAGATCATCCTCTTGCCACGAACGAGACGGCTGCCGGGCTTTGCCTCACTCAATTGAACATCAAAAATCCCTAATCAAGCACATGTTAAAATATTCAGTGAAGCTTTCTTTTCTAAGCATACATCCCATCAGCCAGCAGCCAGCCCTCGTGTGATGCAACAGCAGCAGATAGCAGCAACAAGCTCTCTTCCTTGACTGGGTATAGTAATTTAAATGCACCTGCTCTCCTCACACGAGCAATGCTGCAGTGAAGCAACGAAAAATGTCTGCAACAGATTTCAGCTGCAGTCAGTAGGTAGTTGGTCTTGAGGGGGTTTGCACAGCGCACAAACACATATTCTTACATAAACATTCCGGATAATTCCCATCAGGATGAATGTTCTAACAAGCTCCTTTGGCTTCGAAGCAGGAAAGATGATTTTCTCATCTTGGCCTGACTTGGGAATTTCTTATGAGGCAAGAGGTTACGAAGAAAGCAAAGAAGCAGTTGAACCAGCCTGGCGCTCTTGCTCTCGTCTAAGCCGTTTATTAGAGGCGATTCCAGAAAGAAAACAAGCAAACGATGCACATAATGGTTTCACATAAAATATGCATCAGCTGGTCGAAGCTGATCCGACACACTCACATTAGAACGCTTCCTACAAGCCAACAAGGGTCCCCATGCCCCATGGTTGATGGCGTCGACCGAGGGAGGACCAGCTTGGTCTCAAGTTTGATCCATTTTCATATCTTGGCAGGTTTCTTCGGAGGAGCCGCAAGCAGGAGAGTTCATGATACAACAACCATAAGACATGTAGTTGGAGTCCCGTGGAGGAGGCCGAGTGGTCGGCTGGTTGGCTTCCGAAGGGGATGTAGTTTTGGTTGGCCAGTGTAGAACATGAAAGTGATTAATGACATCGAGATTTTTGTTTGCTCCTTCTGGGAGGAGATATCTTATGTGGAATGAGGCATTTTAGGAAAACCAAACTAGTTGTATCATTAGGCCTGTAGATGATGACTTTGATGAGATTACATTAAGACTAAGTGTTTGAGGTACGGATGACCCAAAGCTTGAACTATGAAGTGAATTTAATAGCATCAACAATGGGTATTATTTAAAATACCCACAGAGAACAATGTATGCCGGGAACTATGAAAACACTGGCTGAAATGAAATTCTCCGGCTGCACCCAAAATACCATTTAATGATTTCACTCTTTCGGGGTTACGCCGCGACAGCTGCTTCACGATTTGGGAATGCTTTTCCGCAAACCAGCAGGGCTTGGGTACAAAGAAGCACCGCTGTTACAAATTATAAATCACTGCAATCGAATGGGATCTCCCCGTTTTCCTTCGACCAGCCGCCAAGCGCTAATGGCCAGTAATGTTCTTTGAAGTAGGTACATTGTATCAGTTTGACTTCCGGTCTCGGAGGAATGGAAACAACTCAGTAATGCAAATGCATATTTGTTGAATTAGATTAGAGTAGATCCTAGGTATCGTTGTATGTGTGCATGCAGATGTTGTTGGTAGTTCATGGATTGTAGCAGTGGAAACAATGTTTGAAATAATGAATGCATTGTCGTTGTTGGCATGTGAATGCTAGTTTTAACAAGATTTGAGTAGACTAGAATCAAGTGAAGCATTGTATTTCCAGCCATGGACATTCACCCAGTAGATTAGTCTAGAACCGGGCTATTTGTGGATATATGATTGTAGTGATAATTTGAAATTGACCATCTTTGATTTGATTGTCTGCAGCTTGAGAGCGAGAAGACAGCTGCCTTTAATTGCGATAACCCACACACTACCAAAATGTCATTGAAGTGTCTGTCTTCTGAGACCGACACATGCTAGCGTTCTTGAGCACATAAGAATGAGTTGAAAAAGATAAAAGAATAAATTCAATCAAACACATCTCTCGTCGAATTGCGTATGTGTCAGTTTCCGTACATAATGTTTTACTTTCGGGCCAGAGAATAAGAAACACACGACTACTCGGTTACAAGTGCTTTATTCGACTGCCTCTCCTTTTATTTCTTGAAGTACAGGGGGGGCTAGTTTGGGGAAATCAAGATTAATAGAGAGGTTTATATAAAGTATGTGATAATATAACATCCCCTTTTCATTATAAAAAGAAAAACATAACTAATTCTCTACAACAAAGTCATCAATTTTTTTCGGCAGTTTTCTTTCACGTTTTGGTCGGCTGATTTGTTTCGGTGTCTTTGAAATATTCGTGCAACCTAGAGTCCCTAGAAAGAGTCACGACAAGCAGAACATGCAACACTTATTTCGATTAGTTCTCATTTTGCGTGCATGTATAATTCAGATGGGATGCTCGATAGGTAGCTCAGATAGGTAGATTTGGTTTCACTCTTTGCGTGACTCTATTATAGGGACTCTAGTGCAACCCATCTCTGCCGATGACGATGACGGTATCTCCAAATGTTGATCACCTTGAATCGATTCTCCTTGAGCTTCAGTCGCGCGCATTTCGACCTCTGGTTGTTTCGACGAAGCGGGCGGTGACCTCTTTGCTGTGTTGGTTGTCAAGTGGCTGTCCGCCCTCACTGTTGTCTGTTTATTATTGGCGGCTTGTAGATTTTCGGTTGCAGCAGGATGCACAGTAGTTGGGCGAGAAAATGGTTCATTACGCGGTTTTATGTGCAAGAGATCTCGGCGATAGCAGGATCCATTGACATCCACTACATACGACCGATCATTTAGCTTTCGATTCACGGTTCCTGGAGTCCAAACTTTGCTGGTATCTGGCTGTAGCTGTACATGTACTGGTTCACCGGTGTCCACAGTAGGTAGAACTCGAGATTTTCGATCGTAGTAATACTTCATCTTCCTTTTGTTTTCTAAAATGTCTTCCGGAACGTTTTTTACCACTTTGGGACAGTATTTTTCAGCAGCAGCTGGAACACCGCATCTCGTGTTACGGGAAAAAAGTCTGGTCGCTGGACTGCTGCCGATTTTGTTCGGTATGTTTCTCTAGAGCAGAAGAACATACCAAAAGCTTTGACCTGTTTCTTCCGCTTTCTGGATCAGACGCTTCACTATTTTTACGGCTGCCTCAGCCTTGCCGTTGGCTTGTTGGTGATTTGGAGCTGATGTAGAGTGCTGAAAATTCCACGACTTGCCATTTTCTTCATTTCGTGGTTGACGAAGTTTGTTCCGTTGTCAGATATGACCAATTGGGGAACTCCGTGGCGAGAAAAATTAATCTGACAGGTCTTCACAAGGCAGTTGGCTGACAAATCCGTCAATATGTCAACCTCGATGAAGTCAGAATAATGGTCAACCGTCGCGAGAAAGTTTCGCCGTTTGCCTGCGTACTCATCAAAGAATACGTCCATCGACACAATCTGGAACGGATAAAAAGGAACTGCAATACTCTGCATTGGTGGTTTTGCCTGGCTGCTGGCAAATTTTGCGCATACACTACACTCCTTCACCACATCTACTCTGTGAGCTCATACTCGGCCAAAATAGGTTTTCTCTCGCCAGTCTCAGTGTTGATTCAATCCCATTATGACTGGTATGCACCTTGTCCACCAAGATGCGTTTGAGCGAACTGGGAATAACGATTCGATCATTCCGAAACACAAGGCTATCCTGGGTGGAGAGCTCGTTCCTGTACTTGAAGTACATCTTCGCTAAAGCTGGAACACGTTCGATCGACTTTGGCCAACCATTGCAAATATAATCGATGATCTTCACCAGAGCAGGATCTACAGCAGTCGCTTCAATGATGCTGTCCAAACAGTTGTCCGACACTCTCAAATAACTGCTTAACGTCCAATCTTCCAATTCCCGGAAAACCTTGAAAATGTTCATTTTCCGGAACACATCCGATGCGCTCGCGTCGTCGTAAGGTGCACGAGAGATGGCATCCGCTACGGTGTTATCCTTACCAGTGACGAATTGTATCTCCAAACAATAACGCTGCAGGTTAAGCAACATGTGCTGCAGTCTTTTAGGTGCGGTAAGTAGTGGCTTTTTGAAAATGTTAATTAACGGTTTATGATCCGTCCTTACGATTGTTCTAGGATTTCCGACCACTAGCTGATCGAATCTGGTGCAAGCGAACAGAATCGCTAGAAGCTCCTTCTCAATTTGAGCGTAATTACGCTCCGTTATTGTAAGCGTTCGGGAAGCGTATCCAATTATGCCACCCTGCTGAAAGACTGCTACACCCAAGCCAAAAGAACTTGCTTCGCATTCGATCACCAACGACTGGCGTACATCGTAGTAACGAAGCGTTTTAATGTCCGAGATCAAGGACTTCAACCTTTGAAACTCAGTTTCTTGAATGGTACTCCACACCCATGGCTCTTTCTCGGAGATCAGCTTCCTCAGATTGGTGCAACTTGCACTCAGGTTTGGAATAAACCGACTCAAGTAAGTTGTCATCCCTATGAAACGGTGAAGCTCCGCTCGATTTGAGGGGACAGGGTAGTACTTGATCGACGCAATCTTCGACTCATCCGCTTGTAAGCCTTGATTTGAAAGAACATGACCAAAGAATTTGACGGAGGTTTTGCAAAGGGTTAACTTCGAACGGTTTAACTTCACGTTGTTCTCCTCCAACGAACGAACAAGTTCTCGAGATTTCGGTTGTGGCTCTGTAGTGCTTCCTGAAACGTCTTACCTCGGCCATAGACAAGCAAGTCATCAGCCAAGCATTCCACGCCGTATAAGCCTTGGATGATTTCTTGCAGCTTGGTTTGAAGATTTCGGGAGCGGATGAAATGCCAAAGGGTAATCTCAACCACCGATATCGCCCGAATGGTGTCCAAAAAGACGTCAATCTACTACTGCGCTCCTCCAGTTCCAAGTGCCAAAATCCCTTTTGAACGTCGACAGTGGAAAATACTTGCGCCTGACCCAACTCTGGCAAAATCTCATCCAGCGTCACAAACTGGAGGTTCGGACGCTTCAAAGCCTTATTCAGTGGAATTGGGTCCAAGCAGATGCGAAGAGATTCGGAACCTTTAGGTCACGTTTTATAAGTAGTATGTTACTCACCCATTCGGTGTGGCTGTACTCTCTTGTGATGATGTCGTCCTTCTCTAGCTTATCCAGCTCTGCTTTCAAGGGAGCCCGAAGTGCTATGGGCACACGCCGGGGTTGCTGGATCACGGGTGGAACACTGTTGTCGATTTCCAGGTGGACCTTGCCGGGCATCTTTCCGTAACCCTCGAAAACATCGTTGTACTTCTCCACGATCTGCTCAGCTCTGATATGATACACTTTCAACAGGTCTTGTTCGGCCTCTGGTTGCGACGGTGGAGCGGGAACCACAGCTACTGAATTGCAGAACTTCACTAGTCCCAGCGTAGTGCATACTTTCAACGACAAAAGCGGTATGTGATCCACTCCAACTACCTGCAGGACCAGGAGATACTTTTTGTCCTTGTGCTTGCAGATTAGTTTCACCTGTCCTAGTACCGGAATAGAACTACCTCCGAAAGCTTGGAGTTTAAACGGTGACAGGAGAAGCTTAGGGTTGGGATCATTGTAAGTTTGCCCAACCAGTCGTGGCCTATGAAGACTAGTATTAGCCCCAGTGTCCAGCTCGCACTTAACTTTGGTCGACTTCTCATTGATTTTCAGCTGAACCTCTGCCAACACATTTCCACCTTTCTTGGAGTTGTCGGAAGATTTTCCTATTTCTCCTTCAATTTCCGACTCTTCCGACCGGTCGCTGCGATCATCTTCCGAACTGTCTTCATCCGTACTCCAGTCTTCGTTCTTCACTTCCTTGATTCTTCGTGATTTTGTTCTTCTCGACGACTTTTTCGAAGATTTCTCCTTCAGGGCACGGCACACTCTTTCGAAATGGTTCTTTCCGTTGCACTTCTTGCATCTTTTACCGTACGCTGGACAGGATCCCTTCTCGAAGACGTGCCAGTCTCCGCAAAATTTGCATTTGCGTGACTTAGATGACTTGACCTTGTTCACGTCCATACACAGCTCCAGCGATAGTGCCTGTGAGTGCTTTGCTGTGAGTTCCTCCATTCTGCATAAATCAGCTGCGTTTGGTGTCGTGATGTCGGTCATCGTGAGCATTTTTGCCTTAAGATGTGGCCACTTGTTCGATGTAACGATCTTGAACGTCAGCATTTCGTCTTCCAGCGCAGCCGAACTTGCTGGATTTTGCCAACATCTTCAAGCGAGATACAAAATCGTCGATGCTCTCCGTCGACAGCTGTGCGGAGGTGAAAAATTCCAGCCGGTCAACGATAATATTCCGGGTACAAACCACTTTTCTCTTAATGGCTTCCAGAACGGTATCCGGACTTCGCTTGTTATCCGCAATGAGTTCAAAGTTGAAATATTTTTTTAACGCTGGAGTTCCTACGATTGACAACAGGAAACTCACTTTCTTGGGATTCTCGGCATCGGACCAGTTGTCCATCCCAACCGCTGTCGCATAATTTCGCCAGTTGCTTTCGAAAAACAAAAAATTTCCTCCATGTCTCCGTCGATGGCAAGAGGAGGAGGAAGGTACGTTAGGTGATACTGCTATTGCGGCACCTTCCTCATGCGGCCGCTGCTGCTTCATCTGCTTCACAAGCTCACCGAATAGCTTGTTCTGGTTTTCCAACAGCGCTGCTATTTCCTCCATTTTGGTCTGATAACCTCACTTTTGGATGAACAAAGAGAACACAAGAAATGGCGTCGTGGGGCTTCCGCGTACACTCGTAGCGCGCCGCAAGATCAGAGTATATTCGCTTTCGGTTGTTCTCGATAGCCTCCAGAATTCGATTTCGTCGAACATTCCGAACGAAACTACTTTTCGAGTTTTATTCCGCGAGTACTTCTGACACCATGTTTTACTTTCGGGCCAGAGAATAAGAAACACACGACTACTCGGTTACAAGTGCTTTATTCGACTGCCTCTCCTTTTCTTTCTTGAAGTACAGGGGGGGCCAAGTTTGGGGAAATCAAGATTAATAGAGAGGTTTATATAAAGTATGTGATAATATAACACATAATTTTACACGAAATCTTCCTTCACGTTCCCCGACTTTTTACAAACATGATTTCGTCTCGTGTAAACCTGTTTAAAACTGTGACTGTGATTGATCACCCGGCATCTTTGTCAGTTTTATATAGACAATCTATGTGGACGCATAAAATGAGACATTTCTTCGCCAAAAAAAGAACATTAAAATGTGCAACACAATGAAACATTATTCAACGGCATTTCGGATGAATTCTCGCACTTTTTGCAACTTTCGAAGAGATTTCCTACTACTAAATTGTATCTTTATTTCATGTTTTAATTTTACATTTTGTTTTTCATTTCAATTGGTTAGTCAGAGGGCTTTACATCTTTATTACAATGTTTCATAATTTTAATTATTGTTTGTTGTGTTGTTTCACATTGATCATGTTATCTCGTCTAGGGAATGAATTTTAAATTTAAAGAATTTGATAACCTACCTAACAACAAAAACTTAAGCTTAATTTATCAGCTGACTGATGATCGGATGGGGCGACCTCAGGCAGGATTCTCTGAACCTTTCCAGGATTAATTGTTTCCTCTCGCCGAGGGTCTTTAGACCAGCCAGGCGATGGATCTCAAAATTTCGGGTTCTCGGAGGACAGTTCAGAATCATCCGAAGGATGGTGTTCTGAACAACCTGCAGTTTCCTATGGTGGTAATTGGCGCAACTCTCCCAGATTGGCAAACCGTACTCGACCACGGGAAGAATGATTTGTTTGTGAACCGCCAGTTTGTTCTTGGTCGATAGAGTGGACTTTCTGTTGATCAGCGGATACAGAGATCTTACTAAGGTTCTACACTTGGTTGATGTCTTGTCAACATGAGATCGGAACAACAATTTACTATCTAGGGTGAGACCGAGGTAGACTACTTCCCCGGACCAATTGATCGGTGTGTTACAGAGGTGGACTTTGACATCTCGTGGCGGAATAAGTCGAGGTGACTTCGAATGTGGAAACAGAATCGTCTGGGTTTTAGCTGCATTGATACAAATCTTCCAGCTGTTGAAGTAATCGGACAGAACATTGAGGCCCTCCTGAAGTTTTCTTGTCAGAGCACGTATCACTCGACCCTTGTAGATGATGGAAGTGTCGTCTGCAAACATCGACAAAATTCCACCACCCGGAAGGGGAGGAACATCTGACGTGAAGATGTTGAATACACTCAGTAGCAAAAAAAAAAGCCGAGCAAAATTTTTCTTCCAAAAAACGCGTTGGTCAACCTTCTGTCACTTTGTCAATTATCAATATTTTTTACTGAAAATTTCACAACACTATTATCAATGTATAGGCTTTATGTGACCAATATTTCATATTGATAAAACTTATAAATTTGAAGTTATCATAACATATGTCAAAAAAGTCATTTTTGGACATAGCAATTTCAAAAATCCGTATTTCTGTGAAAAATTTAAATACCGTATTATTAATTTCTCCACAGCTTAAAATAATATAGAAAATTATGTGGACAAAATTTGAACTGTTTCCATCAAGTGGTTTGGGCTACAGCTGGCGTCAAAGTTGACGCACCAACATGAGTATTTCCCTTTTTCGCCCGATATTAACCATGCTGAAACATCGGTGCAAAAAAAAAGCCGAGGTGAATTTTATTAAAAATACAGTATAATACTGTATACGTAGTTTTCACAAACCAATTCATATTGAATGCCATATTTTTAAAGTTCTTCGTGGGTTACACTAGTTATTTGGGATATTCCACGCGTAACAAATCATGTGTATTAATAAGATGAATTCACCTCGGCTTTTTTTGCACCGATGGTTCAGCATGGTTAATATCAGGTGAAAAGGGAAATACTCATTTTGGTGCGTCAACTTTGACGCCAGCTGTAGTCCAAACCGCTTGATGAAACAGTTCAAATTTTGCCCACATAAATTTCTGTATTATTTAAGCTATGGAGAAATTTATAATACAGTATCTAAATTTTTCACAGAAATACGGATTTTAAATTACTATGTCCAAAATGACTTTATGACATATGTTATGATAACTTCAAATTTATAAGTTTTATCAATATGAAATATTGGTCACATAAACCTATACATTGATTATAGTGTTGTGAAATTTCAGCAAATGTTGATGAATTGACAAGTGACGAAGGTTGACAGCGCATATCTTGGAAGAAAGAATCTGCTCGGCTTTGCTACTGAAGTGTAGGATAGATCCTAAGAGGCTACCCTGGGGAACACCAGCAGCAACGTTGAACGTTTCGGAATGGGAATTGTTCAGAAAGACCCTGAATGATCTGTCCAATAGATAGTTCTTGATGATCTTAACAAGATAGATCGGGAAGTTGTATCGATGCAGTTTAAACACCAGACCATCATGCCAGACATTATCGAACGCCTTTTTGACGTCCAACAATGCCATGGCAGATGTCTTTCCAACGGACCTGTTCCATTTGTGGATGTTTGTAACTCGCGTTGGTGGATAGTAGAGTGACCTTTCCTGAACCCAAATTGTTCCTGGAGGAAGATGTTATTCTGGTTTGCAAAATCCAGTAAACGGCTGAGGATCAGCTTTTCGAACAGCTTCGAGATGGAGGATAAAAGGCTGATGGGGCGATAGCTTTTAGCGCTGGTAGGATCTTTGCCAGGTTTGCGAATAGGGATAACTTTGGCTATTTTCCAGCTAGATGGAAAGTAGCCAAGCTCCCAACATCTGTTAAAAACCGCTGCAAGGTGTCGGAAGAAATCAACACTCAAGTTTTTCAACTCGAGGTTGATGACTCCGTCGACACTTGCGGCTTTCATGTTCTTGGTTCGCTTGATGGCAGCTATCACCTCATCAGCTGATATACTACTATCGTCAGGGACAACTGTGGGTGTTTCGGCGATTCTAGACATAGTCTCCGTAACTGTCGGCTCATGTGGGCTCACGATAGATTGGCCAAGGTTGTGTGAATTTACAAAATGTTCACCTAGTGCGTTGGCTTCTTCAACAGGGGTGATAAGTAGGGGTGGAACCGAATTCTGGTCGAGCGGACCAAGCGGCGGAATTGGTCTTGGCTTATTTTTTAGGATTTTGGTCATCTTCCAAAAGGGTTTTGCGCAATCTGGGAGAGTGCGAATTTTTGATTCGAAATGCCGGTTTCTGAGATCCATCATCCTGGCTTGGATAAGTTTAGTAAGACGGTTCGAATTGGTCTTAAGGTGAGGTAGACCGGTACGTTGGAATTGTCTGCGGATCGTGTTGCGGATCCCGATAATATACTTGGTCGTCCTGTCAAGGTTAAGAGAATCACTCACCTGGTTTACAGAAGGAACATGCTGTTCACGGGCTCGGGCGATTGCTTCGTCGATATTACGCAGCTGTCGGTCGATGTCTTCGGGCGTTTCGGGGAGCGTATCGCAATCGTCGTCGACGCATCGCTGGAACAGTTCCCACTTGACTCGGTGATAGTTGCGCCTGGTGATAGGGTGCCGATTTACCGAGGAGCCAACTTCGGCCACCACCGGATAGTGGTCCGAGCTGAACTCCTGGAATACGACCGGTTGAGCAATGTTGTTTGCCATGTTCGTGAGGAAGATATCGAGGGTTGAGTGGGTCCTGGCTTGACTTAAACGGGTAGGAGAATCAGGACTCAGCAACGTGTAGTGGCCCTCCTCCAGGTCGTGTTGGACGATGGATCCGTTAGTGTTCCGACGGGTATTTCCCCAGCCTTCGTGTCTTGCATTGAGGTCGCCAGCGATGATAAATTGCCCCCGCCGGCGAGTTAGCTTGACGATGTCTTGCCGTAAGACTTGTTTGGGGCAGTATGCCGCAATGATGACGATTGGTCCGACGGTGGTGTCAACCTCCACACCGATTGCTTCGATAGTTTTGAGCTGAAAACTCGGCAGCAGGCGGCAGTTGATGTTGTAACGTAAGGCAATGGCAACACCCCCTCCTCTTGAGTTGGTCCGATCGAGTCTGAAGAGCCGAAAATCAGGAATAAAAACGTTAACCTCTGGCTTGAGGTGCGTTTCGGTGATGATGGCGATGTCGATTTCCTTCTTGTTGAGGAAGTCGGTTAGCTCGATGTTTTTGTTCCGAACGGAACAAGCATTCCAATTCAGGTTCTTGATGGTGGCTTCACGGTCCATACTTGTTCATGAAGTTCATCAGCATCATGCTGGCAGCGTTGATTTGTTGCTCCTTGGAACGGCAACGGCGCAGTTGTTGATGCAGGTTCTGGATGAACTCCATCATTTGTTCTGGTGTGTAGAGGTCATTATCAGACTGCTGGGAAGCTGGATTACATGTCGCCTGGTTTCCCACACTGGAGGAGGGACGTGTTGGTACTGGTGGGGCTGACGCTGCGGCTACAAGTCGGTGTTGGACTGTGGTGGTCGGTTGCGATGTGGTGGACGTATTGCGATCGCTTTGGGCACGAACGGTTACTCCCTTCGTGGTTGGCACCACAGTTGACGCACTTAGGTTCAGCACCTTCGTCCATTTGGCTGCACTCAGCTGTCACATGTGCTCCGGTACATTTGCCACAACGCGATTTCATGTGGCAGTTCCTGGTACCGTGCCCAAAGGAATGGCAGTTTCCACGAAGAGATTTCCACTTGATCTCCTATTTTTGACGTAGACAACTCTATCTTTATCCGTCAACAATTTTAAACTACTGAAAATAACCCAAATAAGAGGTAATGTCTTATAATGCCGATTTTTCAGAGTATATATACTAATTGCGCTGTACTTTCCTGTCACAGATTTCAAAAACAATATATACGGGGACGCCTTCAAATTTTCTACATTCGCTCGGCAGCCACGGAGCTGTGCAGAGCGGCAATAGTCAGTGTTGCCCTAGCAGCTGGCGGTTGCGCGGGCAAGCAATCAGAGAGAATGACAGGTTAGTGGCTGTCGCTAGCGAGTGACTGGCTGGACCGCCAATGCAGTCGTGTGCTATTCCATGCTCGTGGCAAATTTGGGGGGAAACATGCATGAACCAGTTGGTAGCCAATTCACGATATGATGTACATATATATGTAGATGATATAGAAATATATGAAGATAACTAGCTGACCCAACGGACTTCCTTACGTCTAACTTTAATTTATTGCTTGCAATATCTTTAAAATCGATTCACACAATAAATCGGTATTCTTTACTAACATCGCTTTTTTTTAAATTGCAGGAATGTCTTCCATTGTTTTAGTCAATCTGAAAGGGATAGCCAATTTTCATACTGGAGAACTTGGATGTTTTCAATTTTGGCTTCTAAAAGTATGACAATCGGCAGTCATTTCATATTATTGATAATCCGTGATCAATTGGCCGCTTTGGGTGGTGTATTATGTTCCAATACTTGAAGTCGGTTTTTTGGAAGTTCCAACTCGAGAGAAAAATTGTTGATTTTTGTATAATGTCTTTGTCGGACCGACATGAGTTGAATTACAGTGCTATAGATATCGTAATGAAACTGTCCAAAGAAACAACAACGTTTTGTGCATTTTCAATGCGACGAATTCAACACTGGCATCTGAATTAGAATGTTCTATTGATTGATTGTTGGACATTGGGTTTTTCTTGAAGTTTGCTCAGTTTGAAAGTGGAGAAATTTGAATTTATTATGTTAAAAATTATTTATTTGTGATTTTTCTGCAGTAGATCTGAGTATCTTGATATCATATGTCATACATATTATTTCCAATGAAAGCAAGTTGTATGAATGTAGATATCAAGACAGGCCATATCAAATAACTTAGGTTGTAGGGTGAAATGTTTAGTGTATGGGTATTATATTTTAAGCGAATCATTTTCGGCCACTCTTTAAACAATCATGCGATCTATTTTTTTTTTTTTTTAAATCGTTTATTTGTATAGGCTCAATCGAATCAACTTTACAGAGCCAAGTTTTCATATTTGTATACATCATGTATCTTAAATCTAATGTTAAGGGAATAGAGCCGATTACTCGCGGCCGTCTCGAGGTTAATAGGAATAACAATTTAACGGATAGGGAGATGGGTGGGAATTTAAAGTATGGTTTACATAACACATTTATTTAATATTCTAAATTGTCAAAAAACTTAAAACTATACAACTTTTGGTTTTCTTTTTATTTGAACATTTTTGAAAGAGAAAGAAAAACACAAACACAGAAAATCATGCGATCTAGATTGCACATTGCTGCGTAGTCTTATCCCAAGTAACAATTTTAGTTTTATTCCAGCCGAATAGCACTCCTCCCGGCTTTGTTGATAAAACTACATTCAAAACTGTTTCGTCCACCAACACCTCCTCTATGCACCTTTAAAGCCGAAATGTGTACAAAGTGGCCCACTCTATAGACGGTTGTGAAAACAAATTAATAAAACCTTTACAAGACCATAGAGATTTTGAAAATGTTCTAGTGAAAGATGTTATGACCACTTGAGAACCTTCATAAAACCTATTGGCTGCCATCAAAACCTGCATAGGGCCAAATGGCCACAGCTGTCAAACTTCACGGTGATATCGTGGTTGGTTTTTGTTGTTCTGCTTTGTTCGATTCTCCGCTCTTCTGATTCATTTAACAGTGAATAATATCTAGGAAAAAAAGTTCTAGCGTTGCGGGAAATTTTGTTTCATTGCAAAATATCCAAAACAAATTGAGTTTCTTCACAGCGTATCATGCTGCAAATCATATGCGCATTTAATTTAATGGTGAATATTGGTACGATAAGAGCCGAAAATTAATGCGCCTCGGAAATAATGCGAGTTTAAATCTACAAAAACAAAATTGAAACAAATATATTCGATAAATTAATCATGAATTTCCTGAAAATTTATGGAATTAAATAAGGTTATCTAAAAGAATGCCAAAATTGGTCTCCGATTTACAGATTATTTGGATTACATTTAAAATTTGGTGTACTTATTTTTCCACATTTCAGTTAATTCATATATTTCAATATGGCGATTGGTGAACGAGTCCTAAAACGGCATTTCAAAACAGCATTTTACGAGTTCATAAAGTCAAAATAAAACCATGGTTAGGAGTAAACGGAACTTTAAAATACAAGGTCTTAAGATCGCTGTAAAAAAACTGTGTAGGTTCTCATAAACCTGACTTAAAGTTGAAACCTATTGGTACCATAACTAAACCAAATTAATTTCATAAAACATTAATAAAACTTAATAAAGCTAGATTGTTTTGGCAATGTTACTTGGGATGTCACCCATTGGGCTATATCTTGTAGTTTTTTCTTGGAAAAAGAGAACCCACAATTTGAAAATTTTAAAGCGATATAAATTCCATCAAATTTCGAGCCAAGTGTATCTGTTGAGGCTGTGATAAATTTAGTGGAATGATTTTTTTCCCCTGAAGCACAACGAACAGTCAACCAAACATGGGACTAAGCCTGTACGAGCAGAGACGCAATATGGCACTGGAATTCAGGTTTCTGTTGTGTGCCCGTTTGACACTGCTTTTTTTCGGTAGAACACCAGCAACCAAAACCAAAGTCAACGGCGCTAGCTGTCCTATTTTTCACACCGGTGCACGGTGGGTAATAGCCTCTCTATTGCTGGTTTTCACGCTAGGGTGCGCTGTTTGAGCAGCAAAGAAAATCTCGTTTTCATTATTTTTACCACCACCGATCTCCCACTGTGCGTAAGCGCAAGCCGGCGCTAAGCTTGTGGTTGAATATTTTATTGCTTTTACATTTTTCCACCAAATTTTTGCTCTCCCTCGCAACCGTCGGATACAATTTGATGGGCTACAAGCGGGCCCTCAGAACAAAACGTGGGCACCTTCATAAGGACGCATATTTTTCACACTGAACTCAAAACTGAATTTAAACATAAATTCAATAATAAATTCTGCCAAAAACCATCGACAGGACACTCCTTGCGGGCGACACGCATAGAAATAAGGTAGGTGCTACGGACGAAATAAAAATCCTGCCCGACGACTATAAAAAGCCTGCAAAAACAGTTTCGGGTACACTAAAAACGACTCACGTTCCGGGGCAAAGCTTCGGTTGATGTTGTTGGTGGTATGTTCCACTGACGTTTTTTGAAGTTTGTTTTTTCGCGAGCGGTCCTGCTTCCAGAATCTGGTGTGTACCAAGTCCAACTAGAGCCGCGGTGTTCCATCTGCAAATACCGGTCGGTCGGTGGCACGGAAGCGACGACGACGACAGGCCGAAATTGTTTTCCCTGTGTGATACACTTGTTCGGTATGCGAGGCAGTTTTACCACTCTCGTCCTGTGCGACGGAATGACGATTCTGCACCGGATAGGCACTTCGGAAAATTGATAAATCGGAGTGGGAAAACTAATTGGATTAGATTTACTTACGACATTACAACGTTGCTTCAACTCGGGAAAATGATCCTCTCGTTGCATTAAAGAGGTTCATTTAAACAAGTTTTGGAGCTCAGAATCGTTTCGGAATCATTAAGACGTTATTATGGTTTCAGTTGAAAATCGAATTTATCGACTAGCGACAATCGATTTTACTCTCATTCTGTACGTTATACCTAATACAGCGCACTACCTCCGACATTAGGTATAACGTACAGAACGAGAGTAAAATCGATTGTCGCTCGTCGATAAATTCGATTTTCAACTGAAACCATAATAGTTAAAGCAACAAAGTTGACTCAATCGAAGAGCAATACTGTTGAACACCTTGTTAATCTCGAGCTTTCGAAAATGTTGATTCGTTCGTTTGACAACACTCAACAGATTTTCAAACAGGTGCGCATTCAATAATGCATTTTGTCGGTTTTCCCAGGCCAGGTAACTGAATGGATCACAAACCCACACAATTATGACAACGAAACGAAACAATCGTCCAACATCTGTCCATTCACTTCCCTTAAATAGAGTTCGCGAGAACTCGGTCACCGCCAGCCATGTCATCGCGATTGCCACTCGAAAGTACTAGGAAACCTACTCAAGAGGGCGCTATCCTGCCAGCTCAAGTGTCTGTAGCCCACCTCCTCGCTCCGCATCGTTGGGGCTAATCTTGATGAACTGTAATTTCCAACCGAATGCACGCGGAAAACTATACATTCTCCATCAGGAGTTCCACCCAGGGGCGTTCGCTTGGAGGGAATGATGATACCTCCTTATCCAGTCTCAACAACTTTATTTTACGTTGCCTTCCGCTGTTTCGAACCAGCACCAGCATCAGCGCCGCCAACATCTCACTGTATATGTTCGTGATGGAGTGGTGCAGATTGCCCTCTAAGTAAGAGGTGACAGGGCGCAGAAAGGCGTAAAACCTGAAACATCGTTGCCTCCCTGCATCCGTCTTGGCTGCAAAACTTTGACGAACCAACGAACGAATGGTATCCCCGGTATGGTTGGAGGGTAAATATAACTTCTTAGCCAAAGTACGTGGGATAAATAAACAGTTTCTCTCAATCCGCACCGCCCTCCAGGTTCAATTCACCCACCAGGATGGAGGGCGATGACGACGTGGACATTTCGAGACATAGCTAATGCGCCTGATGAGTCCACACCTCGCAGCTCGTTGATTGCAGTTTCTTCGGAGTGAGCCCCGCGGGCAGTTTTCCCCGTTGTCAGCTATTCTTTGTCTCGAGTGCAAATTTCCAGAATCGCTGGAAATCCGTCCCAGGAACGCCCCCCGTCTCCGGTCTCGGAGGGCAGAACATTCCATTGAACTGAACTATCATGCATAATGCCGAGCGGCGAAAGTTGAAGGAGGGATGGAATGGTTGTGTTTGGGCATCCTGTGACACAAAGTCATCCACGGCACGGTGCGGTGTCAACATTATGGTGAGCGTTAAAGTTCTTTTCTGCGTTTCCTGCCAAGCGCGCAGTGTTGTCACGGGGTAGAATGAATGCTGGAAGCATAGACTTGGACTCATGGATGATACCCACACAATGTAAGGGCCAAGTGCCGGGAGTGGAGGCGTCTGCTAATAGACGGTTAATTCCAGTCGATAAAGTTTCTCTTCTTTGGTTTCAAAGTAATGTCGTTTGAATGACGACGTGATGGCAAGAGTGGTTGATATTGTTCGCCATAACTAGATGGGGGTGTTGAAAAGAAATTCGACAAAGTTGCTGTGCAAAGTCAGCATGTCTTTAGTGTTGAAATATTGAGATATTTTTAAATTGGCATAAATTTGCATTTAGAGACTTTCTTCCCTAGATGAAGCGTTAACGTTCCACTACCTATCGCATGATGTATTTAAAATCAGTTATATATTCGTTCTGATCGAGACATTTGAATGAGTTGAACCCCGTTTCGGTTGTTTAAAGATTGCAAAAACTTCAAATATTTCTTCAAGGAGTCTTTTTGCTATCTAATATCTGTGATGCAAAAATCAGATCATGTACCTTTGTATTTCATTCCACAAGAACTTGCAACTTGTAACTTGTTACACCTGTCGCTAATATAGACTGTTCCGAAAAATATAGATATACTTTCTTTCTCAAATCAAAGAAGACCATACTGTGATTTTTGTTTATTTTATTCTGTAACATATGTTCATTTCAATTTGCTTGATTTTTCGTAGGGTAGGCGAGTTCTCTAACTTTTTCCTTGATACTACTCATAAGCTTCTGCACAGTGCTTTCTCCTACCATTTTCACCACTTTTATCTAATCATTCTCAAATTTTTCAACAATGTCCGCTGATTTCATGTGTTTTCTCTACTTCGCCTTCGTCAAAGCCCAAAAAGTTTTGATAGGGCGAAACTGATAGCTGGAGGGTTTCCTGGATCTCACGGACTTTTACTTTGGGGTTTTTCTAGACTTTGTGCATGATCTTGGTGTCCGTTCGGGTATCCGTTTTGCGCTTCCTATCTGATCCGAACGTTTTTGGTTTCAGCAGAATTTTACCATCCGCTGCCTTGCTAATTCTGTACTTTTTAGCGACAGCCCGGTGCGATTCACCGTTTTGCACATCAAGAACAACCTATTTTCGTATACACAAGGGAATTGCTTTCGACATCACTACGTTCTCCATTTTTTCAACTGAATCAAACGCGATCACGTTTACAAATGCACCAGGTCATGTCGTTTGCTTGAGGTGTGAATGTAGTTCACCTCCCCGCGGTGCACCTTGGAAACGACCTCGCAAGGCGGGTGGGAGTAGGCTCAGATGACCCCATGAAGGGCCGTGTCAACCCTCGCATGGCCTCCCTGCTCGCATAGGCAACCATGGGATCACAATAGCGACTACCCCACAATAGCGACTACCCCACCGCGTAAAACGGTGGGATCTGGCGTGAGCAACACGAACGGTAGTGCTACGACGTAGTGCTACGACATCGGATGCAGGTGTCACCAAGCTAGGTGTAGCCATGGATGGGCCAGAACTCTTCCGGGCCATGGATAGGATGCGGGAAACCCTTCCTAAAGTGTTGGAGGTGTACGAGCAGTTGGATGCGATTATTGACTGTACGTCGTCTCGCAACAACATTGCTAAGGACCTCAAACTGAGCCTCCCCAGGCTACGCATGACAGTGCAGACTGCATGCAAGGAGAGGGAAGAGCTGGAAGCCAAGCTCCTAGCTGAGGAAAGTGCCACCAAGGGAGATAGCCTCGAAGCAGACCCAGACGAAGGAGTCCGTCTCGATCGGAGACTCCACCTCATCTACCATGGAGGTAGGGACCACCAAGCGGACTAGGCAGTCCCCAGGCAAAACAGCACCTTGGCGTAAAGGGTCCATCTTCGCAACCAGCTCCGGCTGGCCGCACAGAGAGAGGCCCCTGCGCTAAGCTCAGCGCTAAAGTCGCGTGTTGTCTCAAGCGCCCAATGGGGTCTGAGCGGCAGGGTCCGAACATCAACAAAAGCAGACGCTAGTGCTAAGCGGGGGGCGAGTAATGACCTCATGCGTGGTAGGAAAAGCCACTGGAACATGGTCCGAAAATAGGGAAACAGGACAAAGTACTCCGAGGTCTTGAAAGCGATGCGCGGGAACGCTGAATTGGTGGGCCTAGGCACCGATATGCGGAGGATACGCCGTACCCGCACAGGCGAGTAGCTCGTGAAGCTGAAAAAAACAACAGAGCTAAAGGACCTGCCGTAAAGAAACCTGGCAAAACAGGTCTGAGGTGAGGGTGTCGTGGTACGCACCCTTGCCTCACAGGTGACGATCCAGTGCAAGAACCTGGATGAGATCACCGAGGTAGACGAGATCTCCACTGCACTAAAGGAACAGTGCAAGGTCGAGGTTGCCGCCGCAGACATACGTCTGGGGAAGGGTCCATTCGGGACCCAGGTCGGATGGCAGTCGAAGCTGACGCGGTGTTGAAAGTGGTGAAGTTAAAGGTGGGATGGTCCGTATGCCCATTTAGCCTACATCAGCCACCAAAGGCATGATTCCGATGCCTAGAGAGCGGGCACTTGTCCTGGGAGTGCAAAGGCCCAGATAGAAGCAACATGCAATATCGTGGCATTATGGACGACGGGCAAGGACCATGGTTCAGGAGTTTGTGTCTACCATATACGAAGGCTTCGCGGTTGTTGAATGGAGTGTTCTTCTGCAGTAGCACCAGCAGGATGGTCGATTGAACAGTTTTCCAATATGCTCGATCGGATGACAACTGACCTATCTGGCCTGAACCCGTTGGTAATAGCGGGGGACTTCAACGCTTGGGCGCTCGAGTGGAAGAGCTGGCTAACCAACCCCAGGGGCCAGGTTCTTCTAGAGGCCTTGGCTAGGCTCAATGTGGACCTTGGCCTTGGCTAGGACCAATGTGGGTATCAAAAGTAACTACCATATAAACGGAGCGGAATCGATCATCTATATAACATTTAGCAGCCCTGGGCTGCTTAGCAATTCGAGGGTGGATGATGGCTACACCCATAGTGACCACTTGGCGGTTTGATATTGTATCGTCCACAATACAGCGTGCGGAAGGAGGATCATCTACTCCATTTGCCTGCAGATGGAGGACGTCCTACTTTGATGTAGAGACTTTTAAAGAGGCGCTTGAGAGGGAACGAAACTTACGTGAAACCCAGGAATCTTGCGGCGAACGACTCGCTATGACACTTTCACGAGCGTGCGATGTGACCATGCCGAGGGAAGTCAAACCGAGGAATGGAAGATCACCGGTGTATTGATGGACGGAGTCGATTGCTGACCTACGAAGAACATGTCTCCACGCAAAGCGGAGGGTGCAAAGAGCGCGGTTCTACGCCGAGAGAATCGTGCGTAGAGAGGCGCTAGTCAGGCGCTTCGAGGGTCTTTGTCAGAGGGCCAATATGAATCTGTGGGGGTGACGCCTACCGGGTAGTAATGGCCAAAACCAGAGGATCGGTGGCTCCAAACGAGCAATCACCAGAGCTGCTGCAGGTGATCGTTGAGGGACTCTTTCCGAACCACGACCCGAGTTCATGAAGGGACGCCGTAGATTTGCCCCATGTCCGGCGCTCCAGTATCCCAGACCTAAACGCTGTCATAGCAACGGAAGGGTGTGCGCCTAAGCTGAACACCCGTGACTATGTGGGCATTGACAGCGGCACAACGGGGGCCGGTGACGAGGTGACGGTGACGAATGAGGAACTCATTGCGATATCAAAGTCGCTAAAGGTTAACAGAGTACCGGGACCGGATGGTATTCCGAATCTGGCCATCAAAACGGCTATCTTGCTGGATCCCGGAAATGTTCAGGGTGGTGATGCAAAAGTGTCTGGACGAGGGCGTTTTCCTGGACGCCTGGAAAATTCAGACCCTTGTGTTGCTACCAAAGACAGGGAAGCCACCAGGTGATCCATCGGCATATAGACCTATATGTCTGTAGGATATAGCGTGTAAGGTGCTCGAGAGGGTAATCCTCAACAGACTGGCAAAAAATACGGAGGGTATAGGTGATCTGTCTAACAACCAGTTTCGTAAGGTTTCCGTAAAGGAAAGTCAACGGTGGATGTCATTCTGCCCGTCAACAAGCTCGTCAAGACGACTGAAGTGGCAATCCAGCGCAAGAGACGAGGAGTCCGCTACTGTGCTGTGGTCATCCTTGACGTGAGAAATGCGTTCAATAGCGCCAGTTCGCCGACTCGCCCCAACGCCTCCAGGTTCCTGGGTACCTGTACAAGATTCTTGGAAGCTACTTCAGAATCACGTACAACACAAGAACATGCCAGAAACGTGTTCAGATCACCGCAGGCGTCCCACAAGGTTGGATCCTGGATCCGGTGTTATGGAACACGATGTTCGATGAGGTACTGCGGCTTGAGTTCCCGAGCGGGGTGAAGATAGTCGGGTTCACTGACGACATCACCCTGGAGATATGAGGTGAATCCATCGAAGAGGTCGAGTAACCGGCCTCTGCACTCCATCAGCATTGTGGAAAGATGGATGAGTTTCAGGCTAATTGAGCTAGCCCACCATAAGACTGAGGTCACAGGTGGTGAATAATAGGAAATCGGAGCAACATGCGACGATTAGTGCAGGTAACTGCACAGTTGATTCGAAGAGGTCTTTGAGGTATTTTAGGGTCATGATCGACGATAAGCTGTCCTTTGTCAGCCACGTCAATTGCGCTTGCAAGAAAAACTCTATGGCTATTTCGGCATTATTCCGCATGATGTCGAATAGCTTAGCGGTGCAAGGGAGTAAGCGTAAACTCCTAGTGTCGCCCTGTCTATACTTAGATACGGTGATCCGGCATGGATCACCGCTTTGAGTACCAAGAGCTACACTAGTAAGCTAGAGAGTACGTACAGGCTTATGTGCCTAAGAGTGGTTAGTGCATAGCGAACGGTATCGCGACGGGGTCTGCGTCCTAGCGGGATGATGCCAATAGGCATTGTCATAAAAGAGGACGTAGAGTGCTTCGAACAATGGTACAACGAACAACGTACAACAAGGGGTATTCGGAAGACCATTAGAGCCGTATCCACGGTTAATTGGCAAATGGAATGGAATAGCTCCACCATAGGTCGGTGGACCCGTCGTCTAATTCTGGAAATAACCGGGTGGGTTGGTAGGCGATACGGTGAAGTGAACTTCCACTTGACGCAGATATCGTCTGGCCACGGCTGTTTTAGACAATACCTGCACTAATATGGGCACGAACAGTCCTCCGCATGCAGCGAGTGCGCGGGAGTTGCGGAATGTATTCTTCGAATGTCCTCGCTTCGACGGCGCAAGATCCGGCATAATAGCCGTAAGCGCTCCGGTTATCCTGGCAAGACCGGAACATATAGGACACGGTATGCATAGCAGCCTCCCAGATTGCCCTTGATCTCCAATAAACATGGTAAAACGACCAACATCAGGCCGCAGGCACCACCAAACTACTGAAGCCCTAAGTAGTTAGACATAGTGGGTGCTTAACAAGCACAATGGCGCCCTCCCCGAAGAAGGGCTTAAGGCACGGGTGGATTTTTAGTGGGTCGAAGATATGGCACCTAATCACAACATCCTGAGTTCTTCTGGACTCTGGTTGCAGATTTTCCAGCCCGTCTAAAAAAAAGAAACCTGACATGTGCTCTGTTCGTTGAGCTGAGACGAATGGTACATGAAACTCGCCCCTCGGGGTCTTCCTTAAGAAGTCGAGTTTCCAAGCGAATTTTATACCATCGAACACCGATCGAGACACCATCGTGAAAAGTGAAGAAAAAAATAATGGTTTATGAAATTTTTCCATGATTTTTCATCACAGTTTTTTGGCATTTACCTGTAGTTTTCTTCCACCGCGAAGATTTTTCTTATTATATGTTTATCGTAGTTTCGAATAAATGTCCATATAATTTTGTTCTACGGTCCGTTCTTGAATTATAATTTTTTGTTTCTGTTTTTTCGTTGTTCATCCATAAACTCGATCCGTTGACAAAACTTCATAAAAAGTCTGACCAGCCTCGGCCCAAACCTGTATCGATATTTTAAAAAAACCTCTCCACTGATCAATGTCACCTGCATTCACGGTATAATTCGCCATGAGGTCTTTCTATCTTCTAAGAGATAGTTTTCACTAAGTTACAAGCCGCCCACAATGTAATCAGACACATCCTTGGAAATCTCCTACTAGCTATTTAGAGGTCTTCATCGCCGCACTACCTGAGCTCGAACTATAGTATAATCCTACACTTTACCGCAACAGCCATAGTCATAGCTATTTACCCGACCATTAAAGGCGTTTATCGTACTCGCATTTCTCTTAAGGACAACGTTGATAGAATCCACAGATGATCATTGTCAAGGTTGATTCGCTCTTCAAAAATCGATCTTGATAACAAAACATTTGTGGCTCATATGAATCTCGTCCTTAACCATTGTGCCCACCTGCAGCGACAAACGCAGTCATATCAATTATCTACCCAGGTGCTGAATCTGATGAGCAGTTGGAAATCAAGGTGAACCCCATCGGGCTGTTTGCTGGAAGAAGGCTTTCTCACTTGAAATATGCAGCGATTATTAATAGTTCACATGTGTGATGTACGCTCGATTGCCCGTCCTTGGGGCGTCATCGCCATCGTTGCTCTCCTCCGCGTTCCACCTCCTCGTCTCGTCGGCATGAATGGACAGTGCTGCTGACAAGATTTATGGCGGAGGAATTAAATCTCATTATGCATCCGCATCGCCTGGCATCGGTTGTTATTATTTACGAGTCTAACCTCCCACTGCTTCCAGCCCATGCCATAATAGGTTAGCAGCGTGCAATTTTGCCGGTAGCGAGATCCCATGCGACAAGGCTGTACAAACGCCACTACTGTCAGCGGGCTTGTCTTTGCACTTGTAGATGACTTTTACCCCGCAGCTATGACAACGCAGCAGCAGTCAGTCAGTCAGTCAGTTGGACGGAGACTGCTGATATTTTAATTACACTCTCATTGCCTACGATTACCGGCGCTGAGGATTAGTTGTATTGTCAGTTAATCCTGTGGTAAATCACAAGTGTCAATAGCCTATAAATAGGCTATCATGAACAGACGGAGAAGGCGCAGCATGTGAGTCCCCATGTGCTAGATCGGGGGCAAGATTAATTATTGATGGTAGTTAGGCGTAAATTGAAGCTCGATGGGATCATCATGTCGAGTGCAGAACGCCCAGCGTGGGTGACAAATTGAGTTTTCGTTTGACCTAATTGCTACAAATTTACGATTTAGTTATCTGAACAGTGTCATCAGCTCTCGCTGGCTGGTAAACTGTATTATAATAATCGCTCCAACACGAAAAACATTTAATGAGCATCAAAAAGTAGTATCGGATAAAGAGTCCAACGCACTCAACTGGAAACAAAATTAAACCATCCAATGTAGTAGGTGCGTTGTTTTTGGGGAGACCGCCTGAGTGTCTCTCGGTAGCAACGTCGGATGCCCAGTTTGGTTCCAGCCGCAAAAACCAACAAACATGATGATTACAACCTCTTATTTATGAGGCTCGGAGCTGCTGCTGTCCGCCCACCCACTGTTGACCGGAACTGATTTTCCGTTGGAACGGGCTTAGAGTTTCCCATTTTAATCCGGGTAGCATTTTTCCCGGCTGATCCGGATACGTTGGATGCTAGAAACCTAGACCAACGATGTGCACCATCCGCCTGTGCGATGGGACGATGGAAGCCGAGTAGGGTGCTTGTCGTCAATGAAATTTGGTGGTGGTACTACATATGATGTTGACGACGATCGTTAGTCGTGTTGTTGGTTGGTTGGTTGAACATGCCAAAACTATCACATGCCGAATTTGTGTGTGTGCTTTTTTAGAAAACACAATAAAGCGCATTTTATTTTTTGGTTCGAACTGTTCGACTCATATCAAATGGACACGGGGATTACCGACCGCAAGTTTGTTGTATATCGTTTGTTGTTTTGATATACTTACAATATGTATTAGGGTGGTTCAGTAGCGCAACCAGAAATTGGTTGTGGGGGGGGCTTGAAGGTAACATGTTTTGGAAAAATAGTGGCATCAAAATTTGCGTTTCATAATTCAAGTTTATTTCATATTTCAAACATAAAACGATATAATTTTTAAGCTTAAGACAGCGATTCAAATTTTCAACCTTCTTGGTTTGTACGACAGTTCTTCCAAAACTTCCTCTTCGGTGACAGCAACATTTCCGTGGATATACATAAGCGCGATACCGTTCAACCGTTCTTCGCCTGTACTATTTCTCAAATATGTCTTCAAATTCTTCAAAGACGAAAATGATCTTTCAGCACAGCAAGTCGTAACAGGGAGTGTCGCCATTATTGTTAGCAGTGTATGTATGGTTGGAGGCAAATCAACGTTGCATATATTTAGGGCTTCAGCAGCATTCCGTGGTTTTTCTCCGTGAGGACCGAAAACCAAAGAATTGCTTCTCCAAGAATTCCGGTGCTCTGAAGGTCGGTAAATTCGGCTAAATGCTGAGCAGATCCGGAGATTTTCGATGGATCAGATGCTGCATCCAGTAGCTGCTGAAAAGGTGCCAACAAGTCAGCATGTTTGACAAACTTCTCCTTCAAAGCTTGCAAGGTATTTTCCAGGAAAGGTAAGAAGATTTCGTTTTTATAGAACTCTTCCGGAGTCTCCAATTTTTAGTTCTCGTTCTAACGTCCAGCTCTTCTGGGTTTTGTAAGGGACACACAGATTCACAGAGTGCACTCGCTTCAGAAAAGATTTTACGGAAAGCATTTTCTACATCTTCTTGCATTTCACCCAGAGCCTTTTTGGTTCATTGCTTCTGCCGAATCAAGGTTTTCTTTTTGCAAATAAACACTCAGCGGACGAGTTATCGAAAAATATGGTGTGTTACACAAAGGGTGACCAAAAATTCAGGTTTTTCAATGGACGCCTGAACTACTGAAGCATTCGTCGAGGCTTTCTTGTCCGTCCATGTCTTAATTATTTCCAGAGCAGCAGAAATAGGATGCAAGAGGTCTTTGAACGTTTTTACCGAGTCATGACGTTGAACCCAGCACGTAGGGCACATTCTTTTCAACTTCTCTGCCATCGGACCACTTTTCTCAATCTTGTCAGTTTCTATTTTTAAAACGTTTGCCCTTTTTGGTGAAAGATTTAAAACGTGAGAGCAACAATGGACATACAGCGCGTTCGGGTAAAGCTCTCGCACAAAAGCTTGGACGCCTTTTACTTGCCCACTCATAGCTCGTGCACCAGCTCGTATCCCTGACCAACGAGGTACTTCGTGTTAAGTCCAAAATCAATCAATGCTTGATAAACCCTTTACGTAGTGCAAATTAACTGCAGGAACTCATCACACACATTATTATTCTCGACAAACCTTACACACAATGAAAGTTAACACACATTCGATATGTCAGTGGTTTCATCGCACAAAACGGTAAAATATTTAGACCTGCTTACACGAACAACAAGTTTTCGCAAAATGTTGCTATTGAATGCCTGGATTATATCATTCTGCGATTTCCAGCTGATAAACTTCGCATTTTTGGCAGAATTCTCCAAATGACTTCGCAAAACGTTATCTCCAGACTCAACTCGAAACTTCAGAAGATACCTAAAGTTACCCTATTCCTTTGTCAAACCTTCATTTAACTGAAACGTGCCAGTATCCCGATGACCCCTGAAAGCTAGTCCACGCTGTACCAGGAACATAGCCGTGCGTATAATCGGTTGAAGAGCCTCTCTATTCTTGTCCTCTTCAGCTCACCTTCCATCATCGAGAGCCTTATCAATACTAACGATCGCCTCAGAAAACGTATCCACAAACAACCCTGCCATTTCTACACAAAAAGAATGGTATTTTGCACTCTCGTAGTGGCGGAAATCTTCCTTGGCATTTTCCCACTGTCTATAAGCTTGTTTAACAAGTTTTCCACATTGAGAACCTTGCTGACCGATTGATGTTGCAAAGAGAGCGCAAAATTTGCAGTACGCCCCATCTTGACAGGAAGATTACGCAAGCCAGTTCCATTCTTCAAGCCATCGGAGATTGAATTTCAAATTTCGAGGACCTGATGGAGGGAATTTGAAAGCTATGTCGAATCACATAGTTTGCGAATCACTGATCTGCAATTAAAAATTAAAAGCAGTATGTTTTAGTTGGACAAAAAAGGTAATGCAAATAAACTATTTACCTGCTTTCCCACGAAAAATCCAAAATCATCACTAATCATTCCACCCGAAGTCGACGGTTCGGTGATACCACCACTTTCCGAATACCGAAACATTTTGAAGGGACTTTCTGTAGGTTTTTCTTCTGCTACCGCTGTGATCGATGCTTCATCGTTGTCGGGTTTTATCTAAGACGCACCAAAGCGGTAAATTAAACAGCCACCATCAGCTAAAACAAAACTCACCTGTTTCCGATGCCTTTGTTTTTGCCGTAAAAAAAGTTCTAATGTCCATGTTTATGGAATTTACTTGTCACGATTCAGGGAAGAACAACTGAAAAACCACCCGTAAATCAGTGTCAACTTGATCGGCACCAAGTAACCTGACAATTGTGCAACATGCCAAAACTGAATGGAGGACAGCATCGATACAAAGCCTCACTCATACAAAAACCGTCGGTAGTTCATTGAGAGATCCACTAACACAAAAAAACAAACGTCTCTGGAATTAATATTTCTAGACAAAATAGCCAAAGGTCGGTAACACTTGTGAGCAGCTTCTGCACTATCTGCTTGCTCTCACAGACAAAATGCTGAGATCAGGGAGTTACTCTTTATATGATGTTAGCTCAGCATTTCAGACATTTACGTCTAAGTCGTTGTTTACAATTGTTCTGCGACGTTATGAAGTGTCTAATTTTAACCTCTCACTGTAGAGTCTCCTCTCTTTTCGCTCTTCAGTTCTTTTTGTTTCTCACAGCATACCTTCGTACTTTTGGACGTTATGTCAATATAGCTCCAGGGTTCTCATTGGGCGAATCTGCAATTTCTATTCATTACTAGCGCCATTCATATTCCATTCAGCTTTACGTGTTCATTCTACTATTTGTACGAGATGGTAGCACAACAGTGTTGTGTTTCTAGCATACTCTACAAATAGTAGAATGAAAAATGTATAATGGTGCTGTATATAAATTAAAGAGAGCGAGAAAGAGAGAACCTCTCAATTGTTAGATTCGCCCTTTTGAAAAAAATCCTAGATATAGTTTTGTGGAGGAATGAATGGTGAACGAAGAACCGCTCAAAACGGACTGTATTAAATAATGCTTGGTTGTGTTGCTGTAGAAATAAGGTTTGTCCTGCCTGTGTGTGTGAATATGAATCGATTTTATTTTAAAGAGAACGGAAAAAGAGTAAGATAGAGCTTACTCATTTATATTTAGCAGTGTTGCAAGTTTTGCTTATAAGATTTTAATGTTTTTTTTTTTTTTTGAAAACATAGGAAGTAGCATAGTTAGCTTTCATTTTTTTCTGGCTCTGGGGGGGTTTTAACCACCAACCCCCAACCCCCTCCCCCTTGTTGCGCCACTGGGGTGGTTCATACTTTCGTCTCACACTTCTAGCAAAAATTTAAGCTCGATTGGTTATGAACTCTACCTGCACTGGCCCGTTTGAAGTTTCTACGGGAATTCTTAGGGGTAAACCTTGTGTTCTTATGTTTGGTATGTCTGCTTACGAATTTGTTGACGTAGGACTTACATCACTCTTTTCCATACATGTATAGGGACGCCATTCTAAAATTTCTGAAAATGAAAGCATAACGCAATTTTTGGAGATATGGAACAATAATCTTACCTCTCTTAATTCATTATATTTGTTTAAACTTATTAAAAAGTCTAAACAAAAATGTCTAAACGCACAAAACAATTGGTAAAAAAAGACATCATATTTGTGCCCCGCTATCACTGCCACAGTAACCGTGCCAGCGATTATAAAACATATGGGAACGTCTGACCAGGATTGTTTCATCGATAACCTTTTACCAATTCTACTTTCAGTGTGTTTTTTCAGGCCCATGGAGCAAAACCAAACAATTGACACGGACACTACAGTGCACAGTAGTCCAGAATGCGAATTTAGCTGAAAAGATACATTTTCAGCCGAAGTTTGATGTTTTGAAGCAAAATTGTCATACACAAATTCGTTTCGAATAACAAGGCACACAACCAAAAAAAAAAATTCTCAACAGCATTTTTATTTTTACAAATCATGTATGAAAACTGGAGAAAGGTTATTTAGTTAAATTGAGTAACACACTTTTGAAAAGGGTTTAATTTTACAAGAAAACCGTTAATTACTCGCGGTAGGAAGCATCGGCAAGATTTATACACTAAAACATTCATCTTTTCAAGTTTTAAAAATCATTTGGAGACAACGTTGTTAAAAAATTTGAAGTAAAAGAGATAAGGCAATGTCGGGACACCGAATAAAATGTTCTAGTTCGGTAATATCAAAAAGTACAGAAATAAATAAACAATCAAAGTTGCTTGAAATGATTTATTGTTTATAGTTCTTTTCGGAATATTTTTTATTTTTATTGATTTATTGTACTTTTCGGAATAATGTATGCCTTCTTTTTTGCAAATAAAAACGTAAGATTTCCGATTTCTCTAAAAATAAGAACCATCCTAGCTTGACGCATAAATCTAGCCAATGTCTCCTACCGTTAGCGAGTAATTTACGATTTTCTAACACAATTACGCCCTTTTTAAATGTGTTTAAGTCATGATATGCAATAATAAAAACCCTGTCATATGCTGTTAAGAAATATTTATTTTTTTCTAAAATTTCAAAAATCCTATTTTGTTTAAATAAAACCATAATAGCTTTTTGTTTGACATACGATAGAGACCATTTCAGCACACCAAAAGTTCAAGATACAATGCGAAGACAATTAAGCTCATAAATTTGAAATAAAAAAGTTACAGCAAAAACTGATTTTTATAAGGACACCCCTTAGCAACCTAGGAAAAAAATGCTTCAATTCGGTCATACCAAAAGGTACAGAAAAAAATTTTCAATCAAAGTTACTTAAAATTATTTATTTTACAACTTTTCCGAATAATGTATGCCTTTATTTCTGCAAATGAAAAAGTTAGATATTGGATTCCTCTGAAAATAAGGACCACCCTAGTTCTCATTCACACCAAAAGAAGGGCCTTGTTATAAAAAGTAGCTTTGTGCAAGGCAATTTTGCTCTAAAACTTCAAACTTAGGCTGAAAATGTATCTTTCCAGCTAAATTCGCTTACTGGACCACTGTGCAGTGACAGAATAGAGTCTGAAAGTCAGTTTGTAGACGTGCCCTAAAGTGATTTCTCGATACATTTTTTAAGGTAATTTTATAGAACTTCCCAAAGATTCTATGAAAAATTCTCAAAAAGTCCTTCTATCGTTTCTATAGGTATTCTCTAGCGAGTTCTTAAAGCTCGATTCAATGTAAATCTGGACTCGCGATTTAATACACCACCGCGTCCTTAGTAGTTGGAACGCAAAACGTTTGACAACAATTTATTGATTTTTGTTGGCAAAAAAATTGGTAAAAAGTTTTTCTCGATTGATTGACGCATCCCGAAATTACGGATCATGGAACATGAGATAAGAAAATTAATTGTGCACAAACTTCTAAAGAATCCTTCGTGGTCTGCCTCAAAAATAGCAAAGGTGTTAAAATCCCCAAAGTCAACGGTGTGTCTTGTAATTGAACGTTACAAGCGCAGTGCATCTATCACAAAAGTGGCACTAGGGAAAAAAAAAAGCTGCGGAGAAAGGTGTTGAAGTACGGCAAAAGGCAACCGAGGTGTCTCCATAAAGACTGTAATTTCAATTTTATTCGATGAAATTTGGACACACAAAATAGGTCACCAAAAATTTAGCTTGAGCCCGATTCTTTTCAAACTTTCTGGAAATAAAGTACTTCTAAATGGTTTAGTTTTGACAACATTGGTTTATTTAACCTCTTCTCCCAACCCAAATGCCCGCACCTTTGCCTTGACCCCTTTCATCAAATTTTGGGCAATGATGGGACCGACTTGCTTACTTACTTTTAACCATACTTTCTTTAGTTCAAGTCCATTTTCTATCAGTTTTGGAGTTTTAACGAGCGTTGCCTTCATGATTGCCCAAAATTTTTCAATTAGGCGAAATTCCGGAGTGTTGACGTTTTTTGGTACAAAAACTACATTATTATCTTTGTACCAGTCTAGGACGGGCCGGGCATAGTGGCAAGATGCCAAATCCGGCAAAACAGTGTCGGGCCATCGTGAGATCTCAAGAAGGGCAGAAGTCGTTTTTGAGGCATTCGTCCTTGTAGATTTGTCCGTTGACGGTCCCAGAGGTGATGAAGGGCTGACTCATTTTGCCACATCCGCAGATCGCTTGCCAGACAAAGGAATTTTTGGCGAATTTCGACAGTTTCTTCTTCCGTACACTCTCCGGAACAGCCAACTTAGAGGTGGCGACGTAGTGTTCCTGTCCTGGCATTTGTTTGGTGTCGGCTTTAATGTAGGTCTCGTCATCCATCACAATTGCAGAACGGTTTTGTGAGCCACTCCCTGTACAGTTTTCTTGCCACGAGTTTTGGCCACCGAGTTCTGTTTTATCGCTCCGGTTCGGTGCCTTCTGGACCTTGTACACATGTAATCCAGAACGTTTCATTGTTTTCTGATGGATGACGAAACATATGTCAAATGGATTATAAACAAATCGCCGGACGAAAATTTACCTTGCATCTGGTGGTAGGGATGTCCTTGGAGTATAAATTTGTTTGTGCTGATAAGTTTGCTCGGAAACTAATGATTTGGCAAAGGAATCTGCAGTTGTGGCCTTAAAACCAAGGTTTTTCATCACATTAAAGGTGTCCACGATGAGGTACCACACAAAATTGATTCTCAAAATTCGAGTTTTCATCCGATTGCCATCACATTTTTCAGGAATTACAGAAATAACTATTAAACTTCATTTACCATTTTACTCATATTTTATTTACAGTCCATACGCAAATGCCCGCACCTTGGCCTTAACCCCGGACATAAGATTCTACTGTACCATGAATCAACCGTTTTTGCATGTAAACCCATACTTTCCTGGTTCCTCGACTGTACTTCACTACTTTGGTCATTAAAGAAGGTGCTGCTTCATAATCGCCCAGTACTTCGATGGGGCGGGCTCCGGAGTGTTGGGAGGAGTTGAACATTTTCGGCACGAAATTGACCTTATTGTCCGCATACCACTTCAGCACGTCCTTGGAGTAGTGGCATGAGGCCAAATCCGGTTTTGGCGGACTTGTTCTGCTTCTGTCTCGCGATTAGGGGGCCTTTTGTACCTTGAACGTTCGAAGCCCAGCCTTAGTTTTGGCCTTCTGGACAAAACTTCGGCTTAGGTACGCAGCTTCTTGTACATCCAGAACAGGGGCGTTGATTTCAGTTATTGCTGCGATTTGTGATTTTTGATGCCGTACGGAACACTTTTCCTTCACTTCTGGGCTTCCGATCGGTGGTCAACCGTTCCTCGAACCGCTTAATCACTCGCGACACCGTAGGTCGCGATTCCCAACGTTTAGCGATGGAACGATGCAGAGATCCTTGTTCTCGTGATGAATGCACGCAAGATTTTATCACGCACGAGCTGTTCTTTCGACTCCATTTTCCGCGAGTTTTGATCACAGGACTTGTAAACTTGCAGGATGTAAATAATGCACTATGAACTAAATCCGCAGAATTTTCATTTAATTCTACCCAACGGTTAAAAAGTTAGAGCAATATCATAGTGTGGCAATTTCGTGTTGGACACCCTTTACACACAATAACGTCGAGGTTTACATTGAAGTGTATCTGGAAAAGCGGATTTTACGCTCCCTTCGACAATAAGAACGCCAGGAACCAACGTTATGTTTGACTGCAGGATCTAGCCAGCTACCGCCTATATTGGGAGGTACAAAAATTGTTTGCTGCAAACAATGTTAATTTCATCACCAAAGAGATTGATCCTCCGAAGCCTAACAGTACGCTTAGAGTGAAATAAATTCGCCGGTACGAGGTGTCAACAACGACTGGCTGTACCGATCGCGGTAGCATCGATGCAGTAAGTATGACAGTTCGTTCAGAGCAGCCACAGCCACTAGCTAACCAACTCACTGATTTTCGTCTATTAGCTTAGCCACTAATTCGTACGCCTTTTGCATGCGGTTGCAGGGAGCCTTGCATCAAGTCCATGCTGATGTCACTTTTGCATTTCGGTGAAGTTGATTATAGCATTCAGCTGCTCGAGACTACAGCCAATTTTGGAGAGCGTGTCCGTTTCCTCTTCATGGCATCATAAGTTCTGGTCACTCCATTGTCACCTGTTTGGCTGCATTTATTTTAAACCTGTGCTTTAAGCGAAGTGTAGTCAGGCCTGCTTGGAACGACACGGGCCCAGCAAATAAATGGTTTCAAAAAAAACTGCCTCGGAAGCCAGTTACCATAATTGAGACCTTCCTGGTATCGACCCGATGTGCCTATGGTGTTCCTGAGTTAAAGTACTCCACCGGAAAGGCTAACTTCATACGCCTTCGTGAGCAGGATGAATAACGATAACTGGCCTTAGTATTTAAGAGCGCTGCATAAGAGGTAGAACACCTGAGCATAATATCTTAAATATGTTTACAGTTTAATGCACGAATATCAAATTGAGGTAAGACAATTCCAAAATAATACCTCTCAGGTAATTTAGAACATAAAATAACAATTTTTTGTGTGAGAAGATATTATTTCTTCATTATTTTTGCAATCCTAGGACCCAAGAAAATTGAAGACGACCGACCCCGTGAACACGCAAGAAGGTGAGGATTACTTCAAGCGCACTACTAACCATTCAATTCGGGACGTGGCCAAGAAGGTCAATTGTTCCGTCTGGTTCATCCAGCAGACAATAAAACAGGACAGGCTTCATGTCTTCAAAAGGTAAAGGGCAAACTGATGACGAATCTCATCAAGCTACCGCGAGTGATTGATGCAGCTGAAATGCGTCGTAATGAACAACGAGACGTGCATTAAAGTGGACGCCAAGTACATCCCGGGCCTAGAATTTTCGTCGGCAAGTTCTGGAAGAAGGGAGGTTACGACAAATTCGCCAGAAATACTTGGTGTGGCAGATCTTTAGGTGCGGCAAATTCATCAAGCCACAGAACAACCGGCACCATTAACGGCCAAATATATAAGAAATGTTTTGGTCAGATCTGGCATCGTATCATTACGTGAAACCGGTGATGGAGGGGTATGAAGCCAACGTTGTTGTTTTTGTACTGAAGGAGGGAAATCCGTTAAACTCGCAGAACTTCGCCAACAGATAAATTACAGGCATTACGAAGAGGATGTCAGCAAACCGGAAGGTGTAAAAATGACAACAACTTGAAGAAAAGAGTGGATAAAAGTGTGCACAAATGATGGCGCAAGCTTTACACAGGATTTGATGGGTAGTGTTAAGTCCAAGGTGCTGGCATTCAGCCGAGGAGATGA